>SJYA01003091.1:863397-958865 GCA_006410615.1 Neotragus moschatus | reverse complement strand
TCTATCTAGGTTTTTAAAAAAAGAAAAAAAAAAAAACAATTGAACATCAACACTTACCCCCTCCTCTCCCTTATAAAATCCCAAGAAAAATACAGTGAAAATGAATGAGAAGAAAAAAATCTGTCACAATACTGGAAAAAATGATCTAGAAGAGCATAGATAATTTTATGAATTTCTGAAAAAGAAAACTAGATGGAAGTACAGTGACAGTCTATAAAGGAGAAATCACAGTCCAGGAAACACTGCAGAGAAACCTGCAGTAAAGGTGAGGGCATATTTCCCAGGCACTAAGCTCAGTTTGGAGATTCACAGAACATGTATAGGGAGTACGCATTCAGACCCAGGATTGAAAGGCAATCTGAAAAAGAGCTCTGATGCTAACCAACCTCCTGACCTCCACACTTACGAGTGACTAAGGATCAGGAGTTTCCAGGGTAAATCTAGGATGACACTGACAAAAATAATATGGGATCATTTGCCTGGGGAAAGCTAGGCTTCTAGGTTGGGAACCAAGACTCCAGGATAAAGACATCTTAATTCCGGCACTGAAAGTGGAGTGCAGTGCATGTTCTCCCTAAAGCAAAGGCAGCACCTGGATGCTTACACCCCTTGTACATCACTGACAGACAGTGTGGAAGCCAGGAGCAAATATGTCTAAAAGTGTCCGGAGGAAATCCAGAACAGATCCTAAGAGTTTCAGCATTATTCATCATTCATAAATATGGATGGATTAGCAGGATTACCAAACAGTTGAGAAAGCACCAAAGAGAAGGACCAAGATAAAGAACTGAATCTGGAAGGAAAGAGATTATATACATTATTTACATAGAGAAAGACTAGGATATAGAATTAAACAAAGAGATGGAGAACATCAGAGATCAGTAAAGGGATGGAAGGTCAATCTAGGAAACTTGGTATTTATCAAGTAATAGGACTACTACGCAAAGAATCCTCAGAATGTGCAGAGAGGCAGTAATGAAAGAAAGTGCAATTTCCATTTTCTTGATGAGGAAGAAAGATAGGACTTCCCTGGTGACTCAGTCAATAAAGAATCTGCATGCAATGCAAGAGATCACCTGCAATGCAGGAGACGTAGTTTCTATCCCTGGGTCCAGAAGATCTCTTGGAGAAAGAAATGGCAGCCCACTCCACTATTCCTGTTTGGGAAATCCCATGGACAGAGGAACCTGTTGGGCTACAGTCCACAAGGTCTCAAAAGAGTTGGACATGATTTAGGGACTGAACCACATACTTGAAGAAAAATAAGTCTTCACTGCCTGGAGGAATGACAAAAGATATACAAACAAGTATCTCCTGGTGAAATAGCAGGACCTCAAAGGTCAAAAGGCCATCCAAAAATTTCTCAAGAGGAAATACAAAACACAGCACATTGCCTATAAAGGAATGAAGATCAGATGGGTGTCAGGCACCTTGTTAGTAATCACAGAAAGTGTAAGAAAATGGAAGATACTCTGCAAAGTTTCAAAGGAAGATGACTGAACCTAAAATACATACCCAGATATGTAACCTTGAGTGGCTCCTTCACTTTGGCTCCTTGTCAGTTTAATCCATCTAATTTTATAAAGTACTACCCCTGCCCAAGTGGATATGAGTATCACTATTAGCAAAACATCATGAAGCGAGAATGGAGAATATTAGAAAAATTCATCGCTGCCAACAGAAATAAAATTTTGAGAATGAACCTGAGTGTCCTATTTCACTGTCTTTTAAAGGAATGGAGATTTACATCTGTTTTCTAATTCACTGAAGATAATTAAGAGTAGTCATAGAGAGGTCAATGTGTGTTTAAAAATACAACTGTGTGTCCACATGCAAAAAAATAAATAAAATAAACATCATGCCCATCCCCCAAAACTAACTCAAGCTGGATCACATGTAAAACATAAAACTCTAAAATGCTTAGAAGATAATGTGGGAGAAAATTGAGACGACCTTGGGTTTGATGATGACTTTTTAGATAATGACATAAAGATATGATTCAAGAAAGAAATAACTGATAAGTTGGATTTCATTAGAATTAAAATTTGCTTCTTTGTGAAAGACATGTCAAGAAAATAAAAAGACAGGCTACAGACTGGGAAAAAATATTTGCAAAAGACACAGCTGATAATGGAGTATTATCTAAAATACACAAAGAGTTTCGTTGCTTAAAATTCAGCAATAAAAAAAAATTTTTTTTAAAAGACTGGAGCTGACCACCAAAGGAGATATACAGATGGCAAATAAGCATATGAAAAGCTCTATATCGTATGTTGTCAGGGAAATGCAAATGAAAACAATGAATGAGAGACCACTACACTGTTATTTTTTGTTGTTCAGTCTCTTAGTCATGTCTGACTGTGTGATCTCATGGACTGCAGCATGCTAGGCTTCCCCGTCCATCGCCATCTCCTGCAGCTTGCTTAAACTCATGTCCATTGAGTCAGTGATGCCATGCAACCATCTCATTGTCTGTCATCCCCTTCTCCTCCTGCCTTCAGTCTTTCTGAGCATCAGGGTCTTTTCCAATGAGTCGGCTCTTGGCATCAGGTGGCTAAAGTATTGGAGCTTCAGCTTCAGCATCAATCCTTCCAATGAATAGTTAGGATTGATTTCCTTTAGGATTGACTGGTTTCATTGCCTTGCAGTCCAAGGGACTCTCAAGAGTCTTCTCCAACACCACAGTTCAAAAGCATCAGTTCTTTGGCACTCAGCCTTCTTTATGGTCCAACTCTCATATCCATACATGACCACTGGAAAAACCACAACTTTGACTATACAGACCTTTGTGGGCAAAGTAATGTCTCTGCTTTCTATTACTCGGTCTAGATTTGTCCTAGCTTTTCTTCTAAGAAGCAAGTGTCTTTTAATTTCATGGTTGCAGTCACTGTCATAACACAGTTATTAGAATGGCAAAAATCCATAACACTGACATCAAACGCTGATGATATGAAACAAAAGGAAAGCTCATTCCTTGTTAGTGGGAATGAAAAGTGGTCCAACCACTCTGAAAGACAATTTGGCAGGTTTTTTTTAACAGTAAGAAACATACTCCTATCACATAATCCAACAATCATGCTCCTTGGCATTATACCCACAGAAAAATCTGCACAACCAAGATATTCCCTAATAGGTGAATGGATAATTAATCTGTAGTACACCCAGGCAATGGAATATTATTCAGCACTAAAAATAAATGAGCTATCAGGCCATGAAAAGACACGGAGGACCTTTCAAGGCATATTACTGAGTGAAAGAAGTCAATCTGAAAAAGCTACACAGAATTCCAGCACTCCAGAAGAGACAAAACTATGGAGACAATGGCAAGATCAGTGGTTGTCATGGGTTCACTGAGTGGAGACTGAGTACATGAAGTGCAAATTTTTTTAAGGTGGTAAATTATTCTGCATAGTGATATGTATAATATTATTCTGTAATATCTATATTACATATGTATACATAAATATATTATATAAATAATATATGTATACATATTATGTGTAATATTGGAGAAGAAAATGGCAACCCACTCCAGTGTTCTTGCCTGGAGAATCCCAGGGATGGTGAAGCCTGGTGAGTTGCTGTCTCTGGGGTCGCACAGAGTTGGACACAACTGAAGTGACTTAGCAGCATTATGTATAATGTGTATAATATTATTATACATAATAATATGTTTATAAAATAATTCTATATAATAATATTCTGTATAATAACAATTATGGTTGATAAGTGACACTTCCCTTTAGTCAAAACTCACACAACCTTACAGCGCAGAGAGTTGTAACCTTAATGCACACAAAGTAAAAAAAATAATTTAGTAGGTCTGAGGATTCCAAGAAAGAAAACATAATGTGACAACTGCATTATATCTCTATGAAACAACTTCATTGAAGTGGATAGCAGAAAAATATGCTAATATAAGTATCTTCAGAGATGAATACATAGAAAGGAGGTGACGCTAGTGGTAAAGAACCCATTTGCCAAAGTAGATGACTTGAGAGATATGGGTTTGGTCAGGAAGATCCCCTGGTGGATGGCATTGCAACCCACTCCAGTACTCTTGCCTGGAGAATCCCATGGGCAAAGGAGCCTGGTGGGCTACAGTCCATGGGGTTGCACAGAGTTGGACTCGACTAAAGCTACTTAGCACACATGCATATAAAAAGGAAATTGCCTCAACACATCTGGGCACCATAAAATATCAAACACTTTTCCACCCTTGGTAAAAACTACACATACAATGTAATTAAATTGCACAACTTTGAAATCTAAGATTTTTTTCCCCCTCCTGATTATAAACTCTGTGTTTCTGAATTTCCAGCTTAATGCTTCATAGACCCTCACTTGTAACACACTTTTAATGAGTTCCCCTTATTTCATCACAATTTCTACTGCCCATCAATGCAAGCTCATTCTCCTTCTCAACAAATAAATGGGCAATAAAGCAATCACAGCAAACCTGCAAAGCATTTAAGGTCACACCACTCAACACTTTAACTGTAAAATTATAATTCTCAGGTTTTTCCAAACATTTATAACACTGAGCCCATTCGGTAAGAGGAAATATATCTATCTCTGTCAACACATTTTAGTGATTTCTTCTTTTTTTGTGAGAGTCTCTAAGGGTTTCCTAATTAGAGGAATTTACAGGAAATGTCAAACAGTCTAAATAACTGATGTGTTGTAATTAAAGTCTTAGCAATTGAGCAAATTAACCTTTATATTTTAACAACATCAAACTACATGGCAATTTCCACAAAGTTTCTAAAGTAAGCAATTAGGAGAATTATAAAAACTGGGAAAAAGAGGGNGTAGATCTGGGTGTATGACATGACTTTTTGATGAGTGGAGGGACAGTGCTGTAAAGCGATCTGTAAAGTGGTCTTTAGTTGACCCCAAACGTCAGTGATCTCAGTAGTGAGAAATGTCTTTTTCTTGAGCAGTTGCTCCAGAAAATACTTCATTTTCTTGCTTCAGTGACTGGAGAACATATATTTGATGGCCTCTGTCCTTGGAGCCAGGATGAGGAATGAGCCTGAAGGATTCATGATTCCTATGCACATTTTCACTTACTCCCTATGTCTTCCATGATCCTTGCCACCACATTCCAAGCATCTTGAGTTCAACTTCTTCATAGAACAAACATCTACCTGCTGAGGTTGGGAAAAGAGAGTTACCTGATGGCTTGCTGGATAAGGAAGAGAGCCCAGGTTTCATCTTCACTGTAGACGACCAATCTCTACTTGGATCTTAGATGATCCAAGATTCAGACCACCTCACATCCTCTGATGCATCTAAGTTTTGAACTGTTCTGATCCCTCTGGAGTGTGCATGTCTGCTCAACTGCTTCAGTCTTGTCTGACTCTTTGCGACCCTACCGACTATAGCCCACCATGTTCCTCTGTCCATGGGATTCTCTAGGCCAAGAATACTGGAGTGGGTTGCCATGCCCTCCTCCAGAGTATCTTTCTGACCCAGGGATAGAACTTATGTCTCTTGCATTGCCAGGTGGATTCTTTATCACTGAGCCACCAGGGAAACCCCTTCTTTGGAGTAAATTGAGGCTTTATCATCATTCCTCTCTGCAGGCACTTAGGTTTCAGCTTTCTCTCCTCTATTAGTTGGGAAATAAAAAGTTTTTTAAAATAGGAACTGCTATACAAATTATTTCTTTTTTTCAAATAGTTGGAGAAAGAGGTCAAAATCATGTTTTTTAAAAGTAGTTTATATTCTGAACCATAAAAAACCTTTGCTCCCAAAGTGCATAGAGATTTCTACTTATCATAGTATGTGGTCGTCACTAAGGCAACCCTACTCATTCTATCCACGATCTTCTGACCAGGTAGACTTTTTTTTTTAAAGGAAATTTTACATTTTGGTAAGAATTAACATTTAAATATTTATATGGTTGAATAAGAAGAGAAAATTGAAAAATGGATACAGGTAAAGAAATAGATACAGGAAAGCCATCAGTGATATGAAGCTCTATTTTTCCTGGCTCTGCATAACATCTTTTCATAGCTGGGTGCACTGTTGGCCCTTAATCACATTGTGATGTGGCCAAACATTTTCAGCAACCAAATTCATTTTCCTTGCTTTTTTCCAGGCCTATTCTAAAGCACACACTGAGGCTATCAAGTCCAGAGTTTACCCTGACCAGCACTTAAACAAATATCTTAAGAAGTGATCAACACAGCTCCCAGCACACTGAGATCTCTCATAAGTGGGGTACAGAATTCAACTATTACCATCAGAAGCATTGTTACATGTCTCTGTTGTAGTGCTCTGTTGGCTAAAGCATGGTAAAGAATAACATTTCTCTGACATTACACCGAGCTTAGCTTACATTACATTAGCTTCATAGCCGCTATAAAGAGCATAGGATCTGGAGTCATAAAATTATATTAATACAAGGAGTCTCATTTCACTGCCACCTAGAAGCCCTGTGACTGGATAAATGATCCTTTTTGAGCTTAGTTTACCTCAATGTGGTAGATACAGATAATAACAATTTGCACTGTGTCCTCTGAATTTCTTACTCCATGATCAGCACACTCCCCTATACACTTAGTATTTTTTCTGAAAGTTCCCTCCACCTCTTGCTTTAAGTGAATGCTGGCCACCTCCTGAGAATACTTGCTGTCAGGTAGAGGAATCTATTTTTAAAGAATATATTTTAATACTCAATATTTTAAAAGAATCAACTCACAATTAGATAGTGGGTGAGCCAATTCCTTTTATCCAGACACCCTACCATACTGCCTCCCCCACCCCTTGCTCTTCCAGAAGTCCTTCTACTCTGAGGTCTAGCCATGCTATTAGCATTTAACACTCTGCTCTCATCATCACTGGCTTCTCCTGACCTCCTGTCAATTCCCTTCCATTATTGATTCTTCAGGACTGGGTCACAATCTCCTTACACTTTTCCTGACAGTATTTTAAATAATTTTAATATTTATTAGAACAGCTTTCTGATACTCTGAGTTCTCAGCTCCTTGAGCCCTTGATCTTCCTCCAACACCATTTCGATTAATCTCTCAGGATGTTTTAATTGCTCTTGTGGCTCAGCCAGAAGTGAGGCTAGTGCTTGGGGAAATGGGGATGAGAGCCAGTGACAGTCCCTGCTTCAGCCAAAATTGTAAGTGTTAAATACAGAAAGAATATTCCTAAAGTAAAAGTAACTTCAAGCCAGGACTACTTGGCTCAGCTGCAACTATTCTATTTTTGAAAGGCCTTACGGTCTGGGAGCAAGAGCGAGAACTGAAGACACGGAGAAACAGTGACCTGTGAAACAAAAGCTGTGCCTTTCTGTGGGTAGAAAACATTTTGTGAGGTTTTAAATAGAGTCATATTTATCTCTTGAATTTCTCATGGAATAAAACTATAGACTATTCCGACTTTTAACCCACCAAAATGTGTATACTCTCTTGTGAATTTCTCAAAACAGACAGAATTCAACTTGGGGTTGCTATTAAACAAAGATAAGTAATGGAAAATAACCATGTATTCTTTTGCTATCTGCAAAATTTAATGCCATTTATATAGAATCTATGAGATCCATGATGTACAGTAATCTGCAAGGTAGTTAACGAAATCTGCCTCATGAAGCTCTTGTAATGATGAATTGCAATTGTAAGTGTGAAGAGAATTGCCACATTGAAGAGGTTTGATTTTTGACCACCCCAGGCTTTCATACAAATGTGGTCTCTTGGGGATGACCGAGCTGAGCAAATCACAAAGGGCCAGCTCAAGGATGACTGCTCTAGAACCTATGAATTTGACATTCCATGTTCAAAATGTATCCTGAATTCAACTTTTGCTCACCTCCACCACAGCTGCCCTCATGTAGGAAGAACCTTTCTCTCTTGCCTGGATCAGGGCAGAACTTTTGAGGTCTCTTCTGTTGCCCACAAAAGGTCTGTCCCCAGATGGCAGCTCACCAGGCTCCCCCGTCCCTGGGATTCTCCAGGCAAGAACACTGGAGTTGGCTGCCATCTCCTTCTCCAATGCATGAAAGTGAAAAGTGAAAGTGAAGTCTCTCAGTGTGTCTGACTCTCAGCGACCCCATGGACTCTAGCCCTCCAGGCTCCTTCATCTAGGGGACTCTCCAGGCAGGAATACTGGAGTCCTAGTGATCCCTTTATAAATGTAAATCTGAGTATGTTCTCTCCATGCCCCACCACCACACTACGGATGAAAATCTAACTCTGTATCATGATTGATGAGGAATGCTCCCTGGTTGAGCCTCTAGCCACCTCTCCTTCCTCCGTCCTTGCCATTCACCATACCTCACACTTGTCGGTATGTCTTGATCGTGCATCTCTCTGACCCACTAGCTTGTAAAGCCATTTGGCACAGGGAGTTTTTGTCTGTTTTTGTCGCTGCTGTAAACCTGTGGCTTCAGAGAGTGACTGGCACATGGGAAGCACTGAAAACATACTTGTTGAATGAATAAGTGAGATTCCTAAGTGTGGTTTCACAGCNTCTCTCTGACCCACTAGCTTGTAAAGCCATTTGGCACAGGGAGTTTTTGTCTGTTTTTGTCGCTGCTGTAAACCTGTGGCTTCAGAGAGTGACTGGCACATGGGAAGCACTGAAAACATACTTGTTGAATGAATAAGTGAGATTCCTAAGTGTGGTTTCACAGCACATCAGCCATATTCTCTGGTGGTTAGATCCTAGACCTAGCGCTCTCCAGAAATCGTCTTACACCCAAACACAAGATCCTGTTCCTACTACTGGCTTTGTCATGTAGTCTCTCAGAAACAATATTTAACCTATTTCAGACCGTCAATCCATTGGCTCTACCACTTACTCTAGACTTTACATCCATTTGGTCCTCATGGTCCATTCTTCATACAGTTGCTGAAGTGATCTTTTCAAAACGCAGATAGAATCATAATGCCCCGTCTATAAAAAAAACAAAACAAACAAACAAACAAAAAAACACTTTACTGGTTCCACTGTGCTTACAATCTTGTAAAGCTGCCTTCAGCATCCTCAACTGACATGACCCTCACCTGTACTCACTAGGCTCTGGGCACACCTGGACTCCTTTCTGTTTCTTAAAACTATACTTTTTCTAGCCTTAGGACATTTGCCTTGCTGTCCCTCTGCCAGGAATACTCTATCCCAGATTTTGACAGTACTGCTTTGTTTTTGTCATTCAGACCTCAACTCACATAATCCTGGAGAATATTCCCCACCTCCTAAAGTCCTTCAGTATGAAATCCTGAGCATTTGTTTGTAAGAGTCCAATAATCAGGGTCCAATATGGGCTTCCCAGGTGCTGCTAGCAGTAAAGAATCTGCCTGCCAATGCAGGCAATGCAAGAGATGTGCATTTAATCCTTTTTACTCCTGTACTCTTGCCTAGAAAACCCCATGGACAGAGGAGCCTGGCAGGCTATAGTCCATGGGACTGCAAAGAGTTGGACATGACTGAGCGACTGAACACAATATCAGGATCATCGTTTGCATTTTCATACATAATTTGAAGTTCAATTACAGCATATAGTATAAACTATTGTCCACAACATAATAGGAGTAGAAATTTGCTCAAGGGGTTGGAAACTCCAGTTCGAAAATAATTCAGGTTATAATTGCCATTTCTTGTTTTACCAGTGAAATGTAATTGAATCTTGACAACATGATTGTAATCAAAGGACACCCACAAGAGCACATAATCAATGCAGCCAAGCTTCCGGATGATCACATACAAGAGACATTAATGGAAAAAGACACCAGAATCCACTGCATTTCTATCAGCACTAAGCAAGTGCAAATTAGATGTCTTCTGTGTCATTCTCTTGAGCAGCTTGGTTCCAATTGTGTTAAAAGTGATCATTGATCACCTGAAGAACCATGGTAGATTAATTAGTTTCAGCTTGATGTTATTTTGTATATAAACAGACTAATTTGTAAAAACCTTAGGCATCATAGATTGTGCTTAATGTAGTACACTAGCTTAATTACTTTTAAATGATCAGTGAGAAATTCAAACCAATATGAAAATAATGTGAAAATAAGAACTACAATGACAGCAGTTATGAATTAACAGTGAACTCAGTTATTCCAAGACTGTTTAGCAAATAAAAGTGGTTTAAGGGAGGATGGTAAGCAAAATAAACATATGGAAAGAAAGCAGTCAGACACAAAATAAATAAGAGATGCTTCACTGATCAAGAAGTTGACTGCAGAAGAGCCTTACATAAGCTATGCTATGTGGAGTCAGGCCAGAAAGGAAAGAGGTCATGACATACACTTGGAGACTTGTCCTGTGACTTAACTATTTGTCCAGTTAGGGTAAGAAGACTTCATGGAATAATATTATACAGCCATATCTGAATCATCTATCTAAAGAAGCATCCATTAATCAATGTCACTAATTTAACAAGCACACACTAAGCCATGATAAAGTATAATTTTCCTCCTATCAAACTGGGAAAAAAATGAAGACATGGTGATATAAGCACGCTCATACACCATTGGTCAGATCGTAAACTGGTTAGATTTCCAAAATTAGAATTTAGAATTGAAATACACATGCCTGCTCACGTACACACATGTTCCCACTTCTGAAAACTTACCACTAAATACATTCACATGTGCACAAAGATTTTACTCATCACAGTGTAAGGGTGAGAATCAAAGCTAGAATAGAAATGTCTATCTGAAAAACAGCAGTTGAAAACAAGATTCACATACTCACTGGCATCCTCTGTTAAAAAATTACATTGGTAAACGGTGGGGGAAAGGGGGCATAGTAATATTTATGGAAAGATCCTATGTATATGAAAAACAAAAGACTAAAAAGGATAAATGGACATTTATATACATTTATACAAAATATAAAAACTTTATAAATACATAGAAGGATACAAGAAGGTTGGCCACGAAACTATTAGGGTGGTTACAACTGGAGAAACAATGGGAGAAAAGAAACATCCACATTTTTCTATTAAAAAAAATTATACACATGTATTACTTGTGTTAATTAAAAATAATGAATCTATGAACTTATTTTCAAAATAAAGCAAGACTAGATCTGCAATGACAGACAGAGGCTAAATCAGAATAAACATTTGGCTGGGAGCCTTGAGACACGGACCACATAGCTGACTGGTTGTGTGACTTTGTGCATGTCATTTAAACTCTCAGGTCTCAGTTACTGCGATGGGCTGAGCAACAGCTGGCATATGGCAAGGCCCTCATCCTGGAAACCTGGAAACATACAAGGAGCTTTGCAGATCTTGAGATGAGGAGATTATTCTGTGGACTGGATATGATCACAAGGATCTTTACAAGAGCGAGGCAGGAAGGTTAAAGACAGAGATGGTGGTATGACAATGACAGGGGGGAAGAAAGGAGACAGAGAAAGAGAGTAACAGGGAGATGAGACTGAAAGGTGCTACACTTCTTTGAAGATGGAGAAAAAGACCACCATCCAAGAAACAGTCTGCTTCCAGAAGCTGGTAAAGGCAAGAAGATGTCTTCTCCCCTGGAGCCTTCAGGAGCAACCAGCCCTGAAAACGTTAGTTCAATCACATGGAACTTGGACTTCTGAGCCCCGGGATTGTAAGATATATTTGTGATGTCTTAAGTCATTAAATTTGCGGTAATCAATTACAGCAGAATGAAAAAATAAATACAGTTGGGACTTCCCTGGCATTTTAATGGTTTAAGACTCCACTTGTCCGTGCCATGCAACCTGGCCTAAAAAGAAAAAAAAAAAAAATTGATAACAGTTATCTAGCCTAAAAACTGAAACTGTAGAATTGGGTTATTGGTGATAATAAATTCAGTAATAATTAAAAGATTAAGTGTTTATAAACACTTTATATGTTATATGGGATTCCCTGGTGGCTCAGATGGTAAAAAGTCTGCCTGCAATGTGGGAGACCTAGGTTCGATCCCTGGGTTAGGAAGATCCCTGGAAGATCTCCTGGAGAAGGAAATGGCAACCCACTCCAGTATTCTTGCCTGGAATAATCCCATGGATNAAACACTTTATATGTTATATGGGATTCCCTGGTGGCTCAGACGGTAAAAAGTCTGCCTGCAATGCGGGAGACCTAGGTTCGATCCCTGGGTTAGGAAGATCCCTGGAAGATCTCCTGGAGAAGGAAATGGCAACCCACTCCAGTATTCTTGCCTGGAATAATCTCATGGATGGAGAAGCCTGGTGGGCTACAGTCCATAGTTTGATAATATGCTAAGGGTTTCACATACATATTTCATGTAATGTCATAGCAGCCCTATGTATGGGCACTATTTACGTTCTCCACTTCATGTTTACATGAGAAGACAAAGCTCTGAGAGGTTTAGCAACTCTCCAGTGAGTAATAAAACTGAGGAACACACAGAGATCAGCCCCTTTCTTATGGCAGTTATCAAGTGAGCCAATTTTGCTACCCTAAATGTGGGATGGTTGTGATGCTGACTGTTTCATGGGTGCTAAGCCACTTCAGTCATGTTTGACTCTTTGTGACTCTTTAGACTGTAGCCCAACAGGCTCCTCTATCCATGGGATTCCCCAGGCGAGAATACTGGAGTAGGTTGCCATTTCCTACTCCAGGGGCTCTTCCTAGCCCAGGGATCAAACCCTCATCTCTTAATGCCCATGTCCTGCATTGGCAGGAGGGCTTTTTACCACTAGTACCACCTGGGGAGCCCAAGGCTTCTACTTTTGGAGTAATTCTCATATACTATGGTGAGTTTGTTCCAGACAATTAAACTCTATGCCCTTTGTGTGCATATTTGAATGTACAGAGGTAGTGAGAAATAATGCTAGGAAGCCAACACCTGTCAGAGTCTAAAGTTACTGAAAAGGGTTTTTATTTCCTGATTATTTAAAGCATGTCCAGATCTGTGGCTAATGAAACACAGATTAACAAGGAATCAATTGCATAGAAGGACACTGAGGAGTGGAGAAACCAGAGGGCCTTCTTGCTGGAGACGAGGGCCACCGATGATGTGGTTTGATGATTCACATGGTGGTCTGCTGGGGACCACCTACTTGGCTGCACATGGTGCATTAGGACAAGGCATTGCTGAGATGTTTTTGAAATTGTTTTGGGCCAGTGCTTGGACATTTGGGGCAACAGTAACCAAGGTAATTAAGGAACTGCAGGAAGCCACGCAGGGTGGTGTCACAGCATCGAGAGTGTTCATGTTGAGTGCTACAGAACTGAGATTCCAGCCGGATTCCACCTGTTCTACATGTGGTTCCCCAGAGGATTTCCTCCATTGGTGGCAGAGGGTACAAGCTCTGGGATGTCACACGTAGAGTTCCTCTGAGAAAACACTGGGGATCTCTGACTCCACAGTCCACTCCAGGAGGAACTGTTCTTGGACTGATAATGTTGTCAATCCTACAATTTAATTAAATCCTTGTACTTCTGATAGTGGTGAAGATCCTGCCTGCCAATGCAGGAGACTTAAGAGACTTGAGTTTGATCCCTGGATCAGGAAGATTCCCCTCGAGAAGGAAAATGGCAACCCACTCTAGTATTCATGCCTGGAGAATCCCACAGACAGAGGATCCTGGCAGGCTATGGCCCATGGGGTTGCAAAAAGACACCACTGAAGTGACTTTGCATACAAAAAATTTCTGATATGGACTTGATACCAAGGCCTATGGATCCTAGGATTGGGGCTGCTGTGGACTAAAGAGTCTGCTTTCAGCTTCACCCTATGCTGCAGTCAGCTTTGGGGCCCTATGATGACTCCAGAGTCAAGCAGGTAAGTCCAGCTGAGGCACTGTCCCTTCATCTCTGCAATGTCACCACCCACAGTTGAGAACCAATTGAAAGAAGAGTCCACCAAATAGTCCTCTTAAGTCTCTGTCTCTCTCTCTCTCACACACACACACACACACACGTTGCTTTCGTGTTAATTAGCTGTTCAACTGGCAGTTGAAATTATCAATAAACATGTCCTGGGGCAACCACCACCTCTCCTTGTAAGATAAGTAAACAGTCTCATCAGAGAGATGAGTTGGTGGCATCTGGGTGCTGGGAATAAATAAAATCTCCCATCTGGTTGAAAGGATTTTGAAATCCCACTTCCTGCCCAGATTGTCACTGCGGCTGCAGCTGGATGACAATACCCAGTATTACCAGCAACCGGCCCAGATCTGCTCAATGAAGCAGCAGCATCCAGTTTTACTGATTAAAAATGGGTATTTTCTTGCCATGCTGAGATCTAGCAATCTTTATTTCACAAGGTTGTGACAGACCAGATGGATAAATAAAAATACTTAAGTTATGGAGAAAGCATAATCAACTTCCCTTTTCTGTATGTATTATATCTCATCTGTTCACTGTTTTCCCATGAAAACAGTGATAGGAATTTGAGTGGTAACAAAAACTCATCCTAAATGTTGAATGCTATGAACCTGTTGTGTGCTAGGTTGCTTCAGTGGTGTCAGACTCTTTTGACCCCATGGACTGTAGCCAACCAGGGTCCTCTGTCCATGGGATTTTCTAGGCAAGAACACTGGAATGGGTTGCCATTTCCTTCTCCAGGCAATCTTTACGACTGAGGGATCAAACCAGCACCTCTCCTGTCTCCTGCATTCTCAGGACGACTCTTTATCACTAGAACAACCTGTGAAGCCACTCTAAATACAATTAAATGTTAGAGGAAAAGTGACTTTTTTTCAAGTGTTATTAGTTTCATTAATTAATCCAATTTATCTGCTTTTTACTCTGATAAGCTGACTTCTCTCTGATTATACTTTGTCCAGGCACTTGCTTAGAAGATTCTAACAGACCTGCTGGGAAATAACAGCAGCATTCCCCAATAAACAGAAACTTGCTGGTGTGTCCTTTGATTGAATCAAAGGTTAATTAATTGAAGAACAGTTGCACTAATTGGTGACACACTGAATTTTACTATTTTTCTAGAACTGATGATTTGGAAAGTAAACAGATTTAAATGGCTGAGCAATAGCTAGATACATGCAACTACAAAAAGACTTCCATATATATTTAATTAAATTGACCTTAAGCCATCCTGTAATGTTTATTTCAACAAATAGCTCACTGTGTGATCACTTCTGGAATATTTGTATGACTTGAAGCATCTTTTAGGTATAATCAGCATTCAAAACATCATTAAGCTTTACTGTTTGTGTATCATTAGTGTCTATAAAATATATTATATTGGGCAAATGATAGCAAAGAGATCCATTTCATTTATGTGGTTTGCATCTCACATCACCAATTACCAATAGACTACATGAATTATTTATCATCTCAAGTTGGCCTTATATCAAATATTTTACCACTTATGTATATCAAAAATTCAAAGAGCAATTCTCTTATTTTCTCCTTGTCTTAGGAGAAAATATGCAGACAAACTTCTTAATTAAATGCAAAGCAAACTGAGACCGAAGGAAATCTTCCCCAAAAGGAGATTAGTTGATAAGAACTATTTTGCAAAACAAAGGAGGTCGTTTCAGTCCAAAAGCTGAAGATTTGATAGTCCTATTTGCAATTAACTGAATAAAACTTAGGGTTTGTATGCTTGTCAGAAGTGTTTGTTCCATTTTAATATATGATTTTAACAAATTATTACATACAGATGGGATAAACCAACAGGAACTAACCTTGACTTCAGGTTTTTTCTTCAATAGACAAGGGAATAAATCTGTAACCAGAAATGGAAATGAGACCCTGTCCATTCCTTTAATCTGTCTTTCATATCAACCTTACTATCAGTTTTGTTGTCTATTGTTGGTATAAACATCTCATCCAATGATCCTCTTTAAGCATTCTCCTTTCAGCATTCATTTCTTTAGCGTGAATTAAGAAGTGACTGTAGTTCTTACATATTTTAGTAAATATTGGTTGTTCACACAAAATAAAAGATTTTCAAAGGAAAAGGAAGAAAATAGCATTGGACCTTTTATCATTCATACAACGATGATCCAGCCTGAATGTTCCTTGCCCTTTTCCATCTCTCCTTCTCTCTAAAATAGCTCATTTAATGGCTGCTGGCCCCTCCACTTATTCTTTTTTTTTTTTTTTCCTAATTGGGGTATAGTTGCTTTATAATATTGTGTTAGTTTCTGCTGTGCCACAAATTGAACCAGCTTATATGAATACTCACATACTCTCCCTCTGGGGCCTCCGTTGCAAAGCGCTAGGCTGAGCTCCCTGTGCTACACTGCAGGCTCTCACCAGCTAGCCATTTTACACATGGTAGTATACATAGGTCAATTCTCTCTCCCAGTTCATCCCACCCCCGCCTTCCTTTCCCTTTCCGCAGGTAAAAACAGACCTTTCTGCAGGTCTGTTCTCTACATCTGGATCTCTGTTCCTGCCTTGCAAATAGGTTCCTCTGAACCATTTTTCTAGATTACACAGAGATGCATTGATATATAACATTTATTTTTCTCTTTCTGACTTCTTTATGGTGGCACTGAAATCAAATTTTCATGTGCATAAGTGTTCCATAGGATGCCTTAAAAAAAAAAAAGTGGATTCCTTGGCTCTGCCTCTGGATATTTTGAATCAGTAATTTTGAGTGGAACCCAGGAATCTAAGATTTTTAAATAAACATTGCCAAGTAATGTTAATGAAGCAGAAAGTAGACCATACACTGAAAAATACTGAAATAAAAACTATAAATATATGCAACTTTTAATTAATCGCAACTAAGTCCTAGCAGTGGGCTAGCTTTCACGTGGCCCCCAGTGGAAAGGGATCTGCCTGCCAGTGCAGGAGATACAGGTTTGATCCCTGGGTCAGGAAGATCCCCTGGAGGAGGAAATAGCAACCCACTCCACTATTCTTCGGTGAAGGCGATGGCACCCCACTCCAGTACTCTTGCCTGGAAAATCCCATGGACGGAGGAGCCTGGTAGGCTGCAGTCCATGGGGTCGCTAAGAGTTGGACACGACTGAGCGACTTCACTTTCACCTTTCACTTTCATGCACTGGTGAAGGAAATGGCAACCAACTTGCCTGGAGAATCCCAGGAATGGTGGAGCCTGGCGGGCTGCCGTCTATGGGGTCTCACAGAGTTGGACACAACTGAAGCGACTTAGCAGCAGCAGCTGCTATTCTTGCCTGGAGAACCTCATGGACAGAAGAGCCTTGTGGGCTACAGTCCATACGTGTATGTGTGTGTGTGTGTGCTAAAGTACTTCAGTAGTGTCCAACTCTTTGCAATCCCATGGACTATAACAACTAGCATCACTTGGGAAGCCCCAAGATACAGTCCATGGGGTAGCAAAACAGTCAGACACAACTTAGCAACTGACTACACATGCAAGTCCTAACAAGTTTGCACTAACTCTTGAAAAACACAAAGGCATACAAAAACTTCTAATTGAAATGATCAGTTTTGATTGACCTAAGAAACCAAGAAATCAAACATGTTCAGTTATGGCTTTTTCAACTGTATTCAAATTTACATTAAAATATATTACTAGAATCCAAAGTGATACTATTAACTAAAATTAGGCATGAGGAAGTTGAGACTCAAATAAGCCATTAAAATCCAATTTTGAAAAAAAAAAGAAACATAATTTACTTTATTCTGTACTGTTTATTTTCAAGAAATGAATGGAACCAAGTTTTATGGAGCAATGTAGAGACAATAATTAGAATTCTCCTATCATCCATTTGGGGCTTCGCAGGTGGCTCAGATGGTAAAGAATCCACCTGTAATGCAGGGGACATGGGTTCAATCCTTGGGTCAGGAAGATCCTCTGAAGAAGGAAATGGCAACCAGTTCCAGTATTCTTGCCAAGGGAATCCCATGGACAGAGGAGTCTGGCGGGCTACAGTCCATGAGGTCACACAAGAATCAAGATACAACTTAGCCACTAAATAACAACGACAACAAAATCATTCACTTGTTTTAAGGAATACACTTTTATCAAACAATTTGCTTCCCAGACAGTCTCAGTGTAAAGCATTTCAATTTCCGCTTTTAAAAAACCTTGGCACTAGTGTGGAAATGGGCTAGTGAAGGTTACTCATGTTGGTTATCTGTAGGGATAAANCTCACAGAGTTGGACACAACTGAAGCGACTTAGCAGCAGCAGCTGCTATTCTTGCCTGGAGAACCTCATGGACAGAAGAGCCTTGTGGGCTACAGTCCATACGTGTATGTGTGTGTGTGTGTGCTAAAGTACTTCAGTAGTGTCCAACTCTTTGCAATCCCATGGACTATAACAACTAGCATCACTTGGGAAGCCCCAAGATACAGTCCATGGGGTAGCAAAACAGTCAGACACAACTTAGCAACTGACTACACATGCAAGTCCTAACAAGTTTGCACTAACTCTTGAAAAACACAAAGGCATACAAAAACTTCTAATTGAAATGATCAGTTTTGATTGACCTAAGAAACCAAGAAATCAAACATGTTCAGTTATGGCTTTTTCAACTGTATTCAAATTTACATTAAAATATATTACTAGAATCCAAAGTGATACTATTAACTAAAATTAGGCATGAGGAAGTTGAGACTCAAATAAGCCATTAAAATCCAATTTTGAAAAAAAAAAGAAACATAATTTACTTTATTCTGTACTGTTTATTTTCAAGAAATGAATGGAACCAAGTTTTATGGAGCAATGTAGAGACAATAATTAGAATTCTCCTATCATCCATTTGGGGCTTCGCAGGTGGCTCAGATGGTAAAGAATCCACCTGTAATGCAGGGGACATGGGTTCAATCCTTGGGTCAGGAAGATCCTCTGAAGAAGGAAATGGCAACCAGTTCCAGTATTCTTGCCAAGGGAATCCCATGGACAGAGGAGTCTGGCGGGCTACAGTCCATGAGGTCACACAAGAATCAAGATACAACTTAGCCACTAAATAACAACGACAACAAAATCATTCACTTGTTTTAAGGAATACACTTTTATCAAACAATTTGCTTCCCAGACAGTCTCAGTGTAAAGCATTTCAATTTCCGCTTTTAAAAAACCTTGGCACTAGTGTGGAAATGGGCTAGTGAAGGTTACTCATGTTGGTTATCTGTAGGGATAAAGAAAAGCCTTCCAACTTTGCCTTGATCAGTCTGGGCTAACAAATAAACAAAAAGCCTGACAAATGGAATAGATCTTGTTTCCTTCTAAAAAAATCCTAGAGAAAATACCAATTAGGAATTACTAGAAGATAGAGAAATGTGTAGACCTGGGCTTCAAGAACAGTTTTGTAAGTTCTTGCAGCATCCGGGAGAAGTCTGGGTAGGAAAGGCAATTTCCAAGACACATTTGGTTAACTTCTCAATTGTGTTAGAACAAACCCCACAGGGGACCATCCAATAGAATTCTCTCTCCTAGATCCTGGTTTTCTCCTCTCTTTCCATCTCATACCCTGACTTTGTCTCCTCCATCTCTTTTGATCTAATTATCTACAGAGATAAATTGCTTTAACAATCCACGTAGAATTTTTTAAAAATGTGATAAATAATGGTCCCTTTGGAAATACTGAGAATCTTAACAACCATAAGACAAAGTCTGAGAATCTCTGTTACAAAGGAATTCAATGCATTAGCCAAATAAATGATAGAACGGAAATTCAAACTCAGGTCAGCCTGATGCCAATGTTCTTGAACTTTCTACCTCCTCATCCCATCACTGACTACCTTTCTGAGTATTAACAAATGGATTGGTTTTCCCCCATTTAGTGGTGAGAAACGATCTCACCAAGCTTCATCAGTCATATGACTATCCTGTAGCACCCAAGTCTAAGCAACTTGCTGGAAAAGGGGAGTCAATCTAGTAATTTGGTATCAACTGATCATAAATTAGATAATTTTTCCAGAATTTGATTTTTCCTTTCTGAAATCAAACAAACATGTGATCACTGTCAATAGGCACTGATTAACGAATGCTTCACAACAAATGAGCTAGTTAAGTATAATCATTATTCTATCTTGCTACTGACAAAAAATGTACCATGTAAACCTTGAAATGCTCAGAAATAAAGCAGTAGAAATAGTAATAAAACAAAAACTTAATGTATACTTTTTATATACCAGTCACTGCATAAGTTATGAGCTAATTACAAGTTTCATAATGCCATGAAGTGAAAGCGAAAGTTGCTCAGTCATGTCCAACTCTTTGCAATCCCATGGACTGTATACTCAATGGAATTATCCAGGCCAGAATGCTGGAGTGGACAGCCTTTCCCTTCTCCATGGGATCTTCCCAACCCAGGGATCAAACCCAGGTCTCCTGCATTGCAGGAGGATTCTTCACCAGCTGAGCCACAAGGAAGTGTACGCTAATTTTATTTCCACTTTGAAAATGACTAAACGGAAGCTCAGATCAAATAAGTCACTTGTCCAATGTTGCACTAGTCCAAAATTATAACAGGAAGTGGTAAGAGCAGCTTTGAAAGCAACCATCTTTTACTCCATTGCCCACACTGTCAATTACTCACCCCAATGAGTGGGGCAGTTTTTCCTAAGTTCATCAGTGGCTCAGACAGTAAAGAATCCAACTGCAATGCAGGAGACCTGGGTTCGACCCCTGGGTTGGGAAGATTCCCCTGGAGGAGGGGTTGGCAACCCACTCCAGTATTCTTGCTTGGGGATCCCCTTGGACAGAGGAGCTTGGCAGGTTACAGTTTGTGGGGTTGCAAAGAGTCAGACACGACTGAGCAACTAAGCACAACACACAAGCTCATCAATGAGTCTTCTTCCTAATGAAATCCCATGCAAATGAGTTAAGCAGAGAAGGGGCTGATATTTTACTATTGGCTACGTCAGAAAACAATGCAGAACCAGTGTCGCAATTCACCAAAGCATTAAAAATAGAAGTAAAGTTGTGTAACCTTCCTCTCCAGGAGGCTTTCTGTGCTGACATTTGGCACAGCCAAGGGTGTCAGTGTCAGGGCAGCCTGCACAAATGATTACACAGAAGGTTTAGAAAGAAACAAAAATGAATAATTTCATGGTTACTCCAAAGCACTGTCACACGCTTACATCAGATATAATCACAACCTCATACGAATATCTAATTTGGGCAAGGAAGGAGATGATTTAAATTCATAAATTTATTTTTGGTAGGGGGAGGACAGGGACAGCGGGTACTGACCTCTCTAATAACAAAATCTTACAATTTATTCTTAACTAAAATATGTTAAGATACAATCAGACTCGAAGACTGTGTACATATATATGTATCTATATACATACCATAGAAGAGGCTTGCTACTTGCAGGGAAAGCTATGACAAACCTAGACAGTGTGTTAAAAAGCAAAGATATCACTTTGCTGACAAAGATATAGTCAAAGCTATGGTTTTTCCAGTAGTCATGTATGGATGTGAGAGTTGGACCATAAAGAAAGCTACTCTCCGAAGAATTGATGTCTTCATACTGTGGAGCTGGAAAAGACTCTTGAGAGTCTTTTGGACTGCAAGGAGATCAAACCAGTAAATCCTAAAGGCAATCAATCAACCTGAATACTCATGGGAAGGACTGATGCTGAAGGTGAAGCTCCAATACTTTGGCTACCTGATGCAAAGAGCCAACTTATTGGAAAAGACCCTGATGGTAGGAAAAATTGAAGGCAACAGAAGGGGGGCAGCAAAGGATGAGATGGTTGGACGGCATCACTGATTCAATGGACATGAACTTGGGCATATTCCAGGAGATAGTAAGGGACAGGGAGGCTTGGCCTTTTGCAGTCCATAGGGTTGCAAAGACATAGACATGACTTAGTGACTAGACACACACACACACACACACACACACACTCACACTCACACACACGTGGCTGTGTTTTCCTCCCAGAGTATGATGAATATAAGTTCTCTGTTTCTCAGTCACTCAGTTGTGTCTGACTCTGTAGCTGGCCAGTCTCCTCTGTCCAGGGGATTATCCAGGCAAGAACACTGGAGTGGGTGCCATTTCCTTCTCCAAGAGGTCTTCCCAACCCAGGGATGGAACCCACATCTCTTGCATCTCCTGTATTGGCAGGCAGATTCTTTACCACTAGCACCACCAGGGAAGCCAATATAAGTATATTATCTAAATAATTTAAGGGTCTTGCTCAATATTAATTATTGCATGCTTCTATAACAGGGTGATATTCCCTGTAAGTACCAAGGTATTAATTCTTCCATCATATACATCATGCATATATTAACTGCCTATACTGTACCAGGCACTCGGATTATAAATAAAGAGACATTAGGCTTTACTTTCAAAGAGTCTGGGGATTTGTTGAAGGGAGATGAAAGTTGGCTACATACTGTAAGAGCTGTACTCATTTATTCAATAAATATTTCATCATCTATGAGGCAATATAAAAGAAGATAGGAATACAAAGGTCATTCAGACACAATTCCTGCTTTCAAGTTGCTCTGGAAACAGAGGCCTTCCCTTGTGGCTCAGCTGGTAAAGAATCCACCTGCAATTCGGGAGACCTGGGTTCAGTCCCTGGGTTGGGAAGATCCCCTGGAGAAGGGAAAGGCTATCAACTCCAGTACTATGGCCTGGAGAATTCCACGGGGTCTCAAAGAGTCAGACATGACTGAGCGACTTTCACTTTCCCTTGGGCTTCCCTTGTGGCTCAGATGGTAAAGAATGAGCTCAGCTGGAAATAGAGCAGCTAACTCTTTTTAGTTATCACTGGAAGGATATTCAGAGAGTATGTTACCTGAACAGAGCAGCCCTCCCCAGTGTTTAAGTATAGGAAGTCTTAAGTGTAGAAATCCACCTATAAATTTAATTAGTTTTTTTTTTTCTTTTTTGAGAAACAGACATAGAGAACAAATGTATGAACACCAAGAAGGGAAAGTGAGGTGTGCAGAACTGGGAGATTGGGACTGACATATATATACTGCTACGTATAAAGTAGGAGAAGGCAATGGCATCCGACTCCAGTACTCTTGCCTGGAAAATCCCATGGATGGAGGAGCCTGGTGGGCTGCAGTCCAAGGGGTCGCACAGAGTCGGACACGACTGAAACGACTTAGCAGCAGCAGCAGCACGTATAAATTAGGTAACTAATGAGAACCTACTGTGTGGCACAGGGAACTCTGCTCATGCTCTGTGGGGACCTAAAATGGGAGTGAAGGGAAGTGAAAGTCACTCAGTCATGTCGGATTTTTTTCAACCCCATGGACTGTAGCCTGCCAAGTTTCTCTGTCCATGGAAATCTCCAGGCAAGAATACTAGACTAGGTAGCTGTTCCCTTCTCCAGGGGGTCTTCCAACCCAGGGACTGATTCTCTACCAGCTGAGCTACCAGGGAAGCCTCACCTACATGGGAAGGAAATCCAAAAAGTTGGGGATATATGTATATAACTAGCTGATTCACTTTTCTGTACAGCAGAAACTAACACAACATTGTAAAGCAACTGTACTCTCATGAAAATGTTAAAACATAAAGTTTATGAGAGTTTTTCATCAGAGTTCAGTGATCCCACTTGAAAAGATTATTTGAACTGTTTTTGCTTCTGAAGCTTGTGCAGCATCACCAATGTTTTCTTTTTCGTCTTTAACAGAGAGACAATGCTTGTACACATTGTAAAAGGGAGGTCTGTTTTTGCATTTCATATCATCTTCTTCAAAGCGAAATCCTGTGAAACTGCATCTTGTAATGACCGTGCCTCCTTGGGAGAAACTCGCGAGGTCACTTCAAATAGGGGATTGTTATGAAAATAGATTTGCCTGGAGAAATTTTGAAATTTCTCATCCTTGTAAATAGAAACATGTTTTCTTGTAAATGCTTTAAACTTTAAACTGATGAAAAGAATTAAGGTCACTGGAGGAGAGGCATAAGAAGGAACTAAAATACCCCAGAGTTACACAACCAGCAGGGAGCTCCAGGCATCTAGCCTTTTATTTATTGAAAGGATTGCAGCTAAGGAGTTACCGTAACCTTAAAAAACATCTCCTGAGAAATAGCCCCCGTAGCCCTGTTTGGTAAAGTACTCCTGGAAGGTTATTCAAAGCTAAAACCCATTCTTCTTTCTTTTCATTTGTTTGTGGAAATGTGTGCAGATCCTGCTTAAAAAGGACAACTCTCCAGAGACTGAAAATCTGCTACTCGGCTCCCTAAACCTGAGATCAACTTATCCCCATGTAAAGGGACCCAGGTCTCTTTAGCCTCTCCCTTATTCTCAATCGTGCAACCATTCACCCTCACTCCTTGCACATAACATGCATGCATGTATGCTCAGTCGTGTCTTTGCGACCCCCTGGACTGTAGCCCACCAGGCTCCTCTGTTCATGGGATTTCCCAAGCAAGAATACTGGAGTGGGTTGCCATTTCCTACTCCAGGGGTCTTCCTGACCCAAGGATTGAGCCTGCATCTCTTGCATTGACAGGCAGATTCTTACCATTGTTACCATTCTTACCATTCTTCCCTACCTGGGAAGCCCCTGCACGTAACAGGTCATTCATAAATATTCATCTCATTAAATGGACTTAGTTGGCTGTTAGGCCACATCTTGTTTCAGTTATAAGGACCTAACGTGGAGGCAGATACACTCAAAAGAGGATTTATATAATCCTGAAAAGAGTGGTTCGTGGTAAAATATACTTACATACATGTGTGTATACCATCCACCTTTTCAGCCAGACTTGTTTTCTGTAGCTCAGTACTGGGAATAAAATACAGAAAAGCACAATCCCTGTATTCAAGGCACTAAAAATCTACTTGAGAGCACACATATGCACTGTAATCCTAACTTAAATTTGTAAATACAGACAGGTTTCACAGGCTATTGTGAGAACACAGAGAAGTGTGCATAGTGGCCGGTTTGGCTGGGTGGACAAATGGCAGGTCAGCCATCAGTCTGAAAAATGTACAACCAGAGAAAAGGAGTCAGATTTTAGGAAGGAAACTTTTACTTGACATAACAGTCTGGATTTTCTCCTGGTCGCTTCAGGGATATTTCTGGTACATGAACCAAATGAGAAGAGAAAAGGGGTTTAAAAAATAAAGGAAAGAAAATGAAAGACAAGAGGGAAGAGGAGAGGGGAAGGCGAGAAATAGAAAATGAAAGAAAAGCAAAAGAAAATGAAACCCAGGACCTTCTTTGGAAAGTCCTGGACCACTACTTAATCTCTTCCATGTAGCTCTACAGTCTTCTTACTGCCTTGTGGTAATGTTACCTTCACAATATGTGAAGATATAGCTATTTGTAAATGACTGCACACTGGGTCTACCTTGAAGCACTTTCTAAATAAGCTGAGTAAGTGATTGAGGCCCTTCCTTTAGATTCCAACAGTGCTTTGCCAGGGCTGCCCTTTGCACTTGGAGTTTGCCTGCCCTGACTGTTACTCCAAACTCACTGGGGACAGATTTCCATTCATCCCTGTGGAGCTATTGCATGGTGAGGAATCTATAATCCGGTGCCTCCTAAGCATGCTTCTAGAGGAAATGAAAGTGAAAGTGTTAGTCACTCAGTCATGTCTGACTCTGCGACCCTGTGGACTGCGACACTCCAGGCTCCTCTGTCCGTGGGATTTTCCAGGCAAGAATACTGGAGTGGCTAACCATTCCCTTCTCCAGGGGATCTTCCCAACCCAGGGATCAAACCTGAAACTCCTGCATTGTAGGCAGATTCTTTTCCATCTGAGTCACCAGGGAAGCTCCTAGAGGAAATGATCTATTCTAATTTTGAGCCCAGATTATAATGGTGTCAGCTTTACTGACAAATTCCTATTCTGGTCTTTATCTGATTTCATATTCTCTCTAATTGCTAATGTTGTTCTGCCTAGGTTTCTTTTCCTTAGTCTATGTAGAGAATAGTCTCCAAAGAGTTGGCAACTTACATATCCCTTCCCTATTATATTCAAACCTGTTTATAACTTCCTGATTTTTTACCAAATCACATAGTCACAACAAAAGGCTTTTCAGATTAGTTCAGATTAGTCACTCAATCATGTCCGACTCTTTGCGACCCCATGAATTGCAGCACATCAGGACTTCCTGTCCATCACCAACTCCAGGAGTTCACTCAGNGTTTCCCTTATGATATCATACATGTTACAATGCCATATTCCCAAATCCTCCCACCCTCTCCCTCTCCCACAGAGTCCAAAAGGCTGTTCTACACATCTGTGTCTCTCTTGCTGTCTCGCATACATGTTTAACACCACCATCTTTCTAAATTCCATATATATGTGTCAGCGTGTTTGTTTTTTAATATATAACATCTTTCAAAATTAGCATTCTAAAGATCAGAGTAACCTGGATATATTTTTAAAATAGAGATCCATGGGGCCAAGCTTAGATTTTCAACATCTTTCATAGGAAATCTGAGGAGTCTATATTTCATGTAACTTCCCTAGTATCATGATGTTATCATGTTGCTTTGGGACTTCAGAATCAGTATTTGAGGGTCCTCATTCTCTGAAGTGACTTAGCAGCAGCAGCAGCAGCAGTCTACAAAAGTCTTCAAAACCATTTTAATGATCATTTAAAAGCATCTGTTTATCACTGTTAATCTACTAATAACTGTTCACAATTCTTCATGATAGCATTCTTTCCATTCTTAAGAAAAGTCTGTAAGCACTTGATGTGTTTATAAAGATGGCACAGACCTAGACAGCAGAGACATCACTTTGCAGACAAAGGTCTATATAGTCAAGGCTNACCATTTTAATGATCATTTAAAAGCATCTGTTTATCACTGTTAATCTACTAATAACTGTTCACAATTCTTCATGATAGCATTCTTTCCATTCTTAAGAAAAGTCTGTAAGCACTTGATGTGTTTATAAAGATGGCACAGACCTAGACAGCAGAGACATCACTTTGCAGACAAAGGTCTATATAGTCAAGGCTATGGTTTTTCCAGTAGTCATGTATGGATGTGAGAGTTGGATCATAAAGAAGGCTGAGCACCAAAGAATTCATAGTTTCAGATAGTGGTGCTAGAGAAGACTCTTGAGAGTCTTTTGGACAGCAAGGAGATCAAAACAGTTAATCCTAAAGGAAATCAACCCTGAATATTCATTAGAAGGACTATCATAGAAGCTGAAACTCCAATACTTTGACCATCTGATGCAAAGAACTGATTCATATACTCTGATGCTGGGAAAGAATGAAGGCAAAAGGAGAAGGGGGCAGTAGAGGCTGAGATGGTTAGATAGCGTCACTGACTCAATGGACATGAATATGGCAAACTCTGGGAGATAGTGGAGGACAGAGGAGTCTGGCATGATACAGTCCATGGGGGTCAAATTTGGACACAGCTTAGCAACTGAACAATCACAAAAGCATGATAGGGAGCGAATGAAGACATGCACTTCTGAAGCCATTTCAGATTTTAACCCTTGACTATTCTTATTCTTCATATATGCTTTTTTTCTTCCCAATCAGTCTTTCTCCAACTTAGTGTGTATCCATAATTTTTCAGAGCTTTAACACTCTTTGTGAAGTAACTGGAAGCAGTTAAAGCACTGCAGACTCCAATATTAGTAAGCTTTGAATGTCTCAATATATAATTATTACTTTCTTAACAGATTAATAAAATTTTGCTTTAAACTATTGAAGCTAGTTTACCAAAAAGTGTGGGAAAAAAATCTTAATTTTTTAGAGCTGTTTGGTGTTTTCATCTTTATTTTCATTTATAAGAAAATAAGTCTGTTGCTGGTAAACAAGTAAGGTCTAAAATGTGTAACAATTAATCAACATGTGAATTATAAATAGTAGTCTAGTGTACAGTTAACAGCATAAAATAATAACCGGGGACTGGTTGGCTTCAGAATGCCAATGAGAAAAAATTAACGTGTAATAGAGACTAATTTTTAACTGAAAATAGCATTTGCACTGAATGTCAAGAGCACAATTTTTAAGAAATTATTAGAAATAGGCAATGGAAAGATTTTTAAACTATTTTTTAAAAAGTTATTTGCTTCTTCCTTCATAAGTTCACCCTCAAGATGATTAGAAATGGTTTGGTAGTCTTATGCTCTCTGACATCTCAACTTCCATATTTTTAGCTAAAGACACAGGACAATTTCACTTACCTAATAAAATCAAAGTTTGTTCAAATCAGCAGGAAATGAGCAAAGAAGATTTATAGCATAACTAAAGTCATCCTCTATTGTTTGAACTGCTTAGAAAATAGAAAAATATTTTTTATCACCACGTGAGCCAGAAATAGTGCTTAGAATTTGTGTTTAGAATTTGTGTTTAGAGAATAGTGTTTAAATCTTGTCAGTGATAAAAAGTTAGATGCTTCAGCAATCGTGATGTGTAACGCTATTTTGGCTCATGCCAAAATCCTATTCTGGCCTTTATTTCATAGAGGACAATGAGCAGCATATCTATTTCTAAGATCTGGTGAGCTTGCAATAAAGGGTAAGTCCCTTTTATGATCATTTAAATGTAGCATTCATTTTCTGGCAGCTCTCCTCTGCTAAAGAGGAGAGAGCTTTGAGCAATCATGTTCCTCACACAATCAAGTATTCTTTATGAATGAAGGAGAATTTCAGGCTAGACTTCTGCCTTGACACATAGTTTCTTCATGATTGAACCCTCCCCAGATTCTAGTGAAAAATGATTCAGGTTACAGTAGCTACGATTCATGACAGGAGCAATAAGAGGTCCAAGAAAGCTAGCCATGCTACAGAACTGAATGGCACAATTGGGAGCGTAACAACTGAACAGGATTGGGAGCTCATATATACTCGTGGCTGATTCATGTCAATGTATAGCAAAAAGAATACAGTATTGTAAAGCAAAACAAACTAAAAGATAAAAATTTTAAAAATAGAAACACTAAAAATAAATAAATAAAGATAAATTTCATAAAAAAAAAAGATCATTCTGGTTGATGCCAATGCAAAATCTATGTGTGCCCACATGCACAGACACACCAGTGTGTGTCTGTGTGTTTATCTTTTACCAAAAGGATAGGGGGAAGGAGTACATAATTGTTTTATTGACATACCCTTAAGATTTAGAACTTTCTTTTTTTTAATTTATTTAATTGGAGGCTAATTACTTTACAATACTTGTAGTGGTTTTGCCATATATTGACATGCATCAGCCATGGGTGTACCTGTGTTCCCCATCTTGAAGCCCCCTCCCATCCCCTCCCCATCCCATCCCTCTGGGTCATCCCAGTGCACCAGCCCGGAGCGCCCTGTCTCATGCATTGAACCTGGACTGGCGATCTGTTTCACATATGATAATATACATGTTTCAATGCTATTCTCTCAAATCATGTATCACCCTGATATGGGAAAGATTAAAGGCAAAAGAAGAAAGTGGGAGAGGATGAGATGGTTGGATAGTATCACCAACTCAATGAACATGAATCTGAGCAAACTCCAGGAGATGGTGAAGGACAGTGAAGCCTGGTGTGCTGCAGTCCATGGCGTCACAAAGAGTCGGACATGACTTAGCAACTTAACAACAACAACATATATTTATCAGCTGCTTGTACTTCTTTTTTAATAGAAATCCTATATGCATATACTTTTTATCTTTTTCTTATTTCATTGTTCATCTGTTTGTAATAGACTTTCATCTGTTCTTTATGTAACATTACTATTAAAAGCTTCAGTCCATTATATTTTGTAAATATTTCTTCTTTACCATATATTAAGAACCAATGGAAAGTATATTCTACTTAATTGACTCTATCTCCTGAAAAACCTTCTAAGTTTACAGTTTTTTTTTTTTTTTTTGTACTGGAGAGAAGCCTATTTTCCCACAGAGAGGAGAAATCTATAAATCAATGTTAACTATCCTAACTACTTATGTTCTCCCCATAGGTGAGCTCAATACAGGCGTAACTGCTGCACTCGAAGACTTATTTTCTACCCCAAGGGAATCATGCCAGTAGGAATCTTCATCCAACACGATTCCTCCTGTTTTTGACATCTATCAGATCACCTTCGCTATCAGTGTGTGGGGTGTCACTAGGTTAGGTTACTTTTGGTTCTCTGAAGATAATTTTGAACTAATAATATAGTAAGTTTTCCCAGAAAAGAGTTATAATAATTCTCTTGATAGATCTTTCAAGTCAGAGACTAAATCCTGCTCACAGGACACACAAAATAAATAATATTACACAAAGAAAATATTTAAATATTTGCTTAGGATAAAAATGTAGCCTCTAGAATCATTTGCAAACTTTTCCTTTTGTTTGAGCCCTTAAAATAAATTATTGATTTGAATGTTTTCTTTTTTAACAGATTTATTGGAATATAACTTATATACAATAAATTGCATGTGTTTAAAGTGTACAGCTGGATGAATTTTAATATATGCATATATATATGCTCCCTTGAAATCACCACTGCAGTTGGCAATAGACATATTCAGTTCAGTTCAGTTCAGTCGCTCAGTCATGTTCGACTCTTTGCAACCCCATGAATTGCAGCATGCCAGGCCTCCCTGTCCAACACCAACTCCCGGAGTTTACCCAAACTCATGTCCATCAAGTCGGTGATGTCATCCAGCCATATCATCTTCTGTTGTCCCCTTCTCCTGCCCCCAATCCCTCCCAGCATCAGGATCTTTTCCAATGAGTCAACTCTTCACAGGAGGTGGCCAAAGTATTGGAGTTTCAGCTTCAGCATCATTTCTTCCAGTGAACACCCAGGACTGATCTCCTTTAGGATGGACTGGTTGGATAGACAAATTAATCACTCCCAAAAGGATCTTCCTGCTTCTGTGTAATTACTCACTTTTAGTTAAATTATTATATAATCATAGGTTTTGAATCGTATTTGTTTTTTTTTTTTCCCTTTTGTTTACATGTGAAAAGTGTTAGTCATTCCTTCCTTTGCATCTGACTCTTTGAGACTCCATGGACTGTAGTCCACCAGGCTCCTCTGCCCATGGAATTCTTCAGGCAAGAATGCAAGAATGGGTAGCCTTCTCTTCTCCAGGAGATCTTTCTGATCCGGGGATTAAACCCAGGTCTCCCACACTGTAGGCAGATTCTTTACCATCTGAATCACCAGGCATATGTTTATCCAATTTTTTGAGCACCTTTTGATGAAAGATCTTCTTTCTCCAGTGAACTGAGTTTGCAACTTTCCCAAAACCAGTTCCCCATGTATGTGTATGTCTATTTTCAGACTTTCTATTCTGTTCCCCTTATCTATTTTTGCCAGTATTAAAATGGTCTCAGTTAACAGCTGTGAAAAGAAGAGAAGCAAAAAGCAAAGGAGAAAAGGAAAGATATAAGCATCTGAATGCAAGGTTNTTCTCCTTTCTTATCTGCACCCTAAGTCTAATTCCACATCCAACTGGAAAGTCTTTCTCTAATTTTCTCTTTTTGTCTGATAATTAGCAGGTAACCAAGGTCTTCCTTGGTGAAGAGCTGACTCACTGGGAAAGACACTGATGCTGAGAAAGATCTGTATAAATTAGTGAACTATGTGCTTGCATGATTTTCAGTTGTATTTGAACTAATTATTGTAGTTTAGTCACTCAGTAGTGCCCTATTCTTTTGTGATCCTATGGTCTGTAGCCCATCAGGCTCCTCTGCCCATGGGATTCTCCAGGCAAGAAAACAGGAGCAGGTTGCCATTTCCTACTCCAGGGGATCTTCCCAACTCAGGGATCAAACCTACATCTCCTGCACTGCAGGAGGATTCTTTGTCACTGAGCCATTTTGAACTAGAAATAAAATTAAAAACAAATGTTCAGCAATCTGTAGCTTACTGTTGTAGTTGTTGCAGTCTGCTAGTTCATTAATTTTTGCTGGATTTTTAGTATTAAAAATAATTTATTTTAATTACACTGTAGGGAAAACTAGGGGAGAAAATCTGTTGGCATATACCTAATAAAAGTAGATAACTGGCTGCCTATAACATGTTAGTTTCACAGAGCTTACCATTATAGCCATGGTTAGATCATGTATTTTTGTTTAGGTTGCTTCCTGATGAGACTCCAATTTGGTAATGAAAACATATTTATGAATTTATCCTCACAGGCACAGATCAAAGTTCAGGAGATCGATTTTCACAGAGCTTAATGCCCAAATATTCCACAGTAGTTTAAACTTTCTGTTATTAAAAAAATCCTTTGACGTATTACTAATTGGTTTTAACACATTGAAGAGGTGCTAAAATCAGTAGGCAAGAAATTTCTAGCAGTAGGTGGAAAAAGGATAATTTTGAGAATCACCATATGCTTTGAGAAATTCAGGCATTACAACACACATCCAAAAAGAAGTCAGAACTCATTTTTTTCTATTATTATTTTTAAAATACAGACTCATTACAAATGCTATAAAATTAGTGAAAATATGCCTGCTAATTCTAAAACATTTAAGTTGTTACTTCACAGTTTTTATTTTTATTTTTGTAGACACAACTCCTTGCCTTGACTACTTGTTATATGCAATGCATTCTGATGCCTGACGTGCAGGGAAAGACGTAGTAACAAAGATCATTTTTCTGTGGTAATCTGTGCACACTTGAGTCAATGTCTGTCATAGAAACTAACATACTCATAAAATAGGGAATCAGGTCAGAAAATTATTCTAGGAGATAGAAAGCCTTGAATTGGGTTGTTTGACTATTTACAAACAGTATATGCCCTGTCTCTTATACACATCTTAGCCTACCAGGNTTTTGTAGACACAACTCCTTGCCTTGACTACTTGTTATATGCAATGCATTCTGATGCCTGACGTGCAGGGAAAGACGTAGTAACAAAGATCATTTTTCTGTGGTAATCTGTGCACACTTGAGTCAATGTCTGTCATAGAAACTAACATACTCATAAAATAGGGAATCAGGTCAGAAAATTATTCTAGGAGATAGAAAGCCTTGAATTGGGTTGTTTGACTATTTACAAACAGTATATGCCTTTATAAAATTGTGCGTTTTAATAAATTGATCAATATAATAATTTCCGTCAATTCATGGGGAAATATAGAATTTTATTTTACCTGTTAGAAACTAGATGTTTCTTTCTTCATGTACCACAATTGATCATTTTGGACTAGAAGTCATTCTCTTCCTGACATTCTGAGAACCAACTTGTCATAAATAGAACATATCCTTCATGTTTCCCTAACATAAGAACAGTGACACTTTTACATTCAGACAGACACATTTGTCTTCTTCTCCACCTGGTGACTCATGGATGCCTCCATTGGTAACATGAGAAATGCAGCTTGTTATGCTGAACTGACTTACTATCTTCTCATTCACACTGTGTTCTAAGTAGTTCTGTTAATTGACCCATCCATGGAGTCTTGCAATCCAAAATGTCTATTGTAAGCACAAAATTCCCATCCCTTTCTCTTTCTTCAAAAATAAGAGAATCCAGGTCCTTCATTCAGGTTTAATAAGAAGGTTTTCTGTTTATACCAAATTCTATGTGTGAGCATATTTATTAGCATGTTTTGTCACCAGTTTACATTACTGCCAACATTCTAAATTTTCTCTTTCCGTATAGGTCCAAAGTTATATTATCCACTTCTTAGCCATCAAATCTGAACTCATGATATCACCATGATCTCTTTTATGCATAGCCATCCAGGTATTTATAGTTCACCCTTTGTAATATTTCATTTCTTCCTCTCCGTTGGCCCATCAGTAAGGCTCGTCACTTTGTATTAACATCTATGTTATTTTAATCCTCTTACCTTTTATGTGAGCAAATAAATCTTTCAGTCTCTGTTGCTTTGCTTTTTTTCGTTACAGTCAGAAAATCTAAGGGAAACATTCACACAGTTATTGACATAGTTATTTTTATTGTTGTTGTCGTTCATTCGCTAAGTGAGGACTGAGTGCGACCCCATGGAGTGTAGCACGCCAGGCTCCTCTGTCCTCCACTATCTCCCATAGTTTGCTCAAACACATGTCATTTCTCCAGACCCCTGACCTTTTTATCATCTCCATAATTTCCTATTTCCAAAATGTCACATACTTAGTCATATGCGATGCAGTCTTTTCGGACTGGCTTTATTTCACTTAGCGATATACATTATGCTTTTCAGAGCTTATTTCTTTTTGTAATTGAATAGCATCCTATTTTCTGGATGTATCACGTTTGATTTTACTGTTGTTGTTTTATAGTCTCTAAGTTGTGACTCTTTTGTGAACCCATGGACTGTAGCCTGTCAGGCGCCTCTGTCCTTGGGATTTCTCAAGCAAGAATACTGGAGCGGGTTGCTATTTCCTTCTCCAGGGAATCTTCCTCCCCAGGGATCAAATCCACAACTCCTGCACTGGTAGGCGGATTCTTAACCACTGAACCACCAGGAAGCCCATATTTGGCTTTTCTACTCACATATTGGAAATGAACTTGGTTGCTTCCAGTTGGGGGTGATTATAAATTAACATAAAAATAACCACATGCAGGTTTCTGTGTAGCCCTAGGTTTTTAAATCAGTCAGGTAAACACTAAGCAGTCCCACTTGTTGGGTTGTATATGGTAAGACTATGATTAGCTTTAGGAGAAACTGTCAAACTGTCTTTTAAATGATACTACCACATTCACTCTGAAATTGGAAATCATTTAGAAATTTTGAATTTATGAAGTAGTCTACATCTTTTCTCAACCTTTTTGTTTACTATTATGATGTGAAATACACATTATTTTACTTTTTTTATGGATGAGGGAGTTGAAGGGTTAAATTATTTTCTGGGTCAAATATTTCAACATAGGCAGAGGCAAGAGACTCATCTTTTAAAGCAAAACTCACTACAACAGAAGAGATCATTTTAAAAGGGGACTGGGGGACACATGTACCCCTGGGACTGATTCATGTCAATGTATGGCAAAACCCACCACAATATTGTAATTAGCCTCCAATTAAAGTAAAGTAATAATAATAATAAAAACAAACCAAAATAAGGTTAATTACCTTGGATGATGTCTTTTCTTTTTTTTTTTTTTTCTTATTACCAGTTAAACTTAAAAATCCAAAAGGAGATGCTACAAGGTAAGAAATATGTTCCTAACTTTCCTTAAAACACTTGCCTCTTTAACCTGCAAAGTTTTCCTGGATCCAAAGTAAGGGGGGGAAAATATGTAGCTGCAATTGGTAGATACTATTTTGGCCCTATTGCAAAATTTAGACTTAAAATGAAGAAAGCAGGGAAAACCACTAGACCATTCAGATCTACAATTATACAGTGGAAGTGACAAATAGATTCAAGGGATTAGATCTGATAGAGTGCCTGAAGAACTATGGACAGAAGTTCATGACGTTGTACAGGAAAAAGAAATGCAAAAAGGCAAAATGGTTGTCTGAGGAGGCCTTACAAATAGCTGAGTAAAGAAGAGAAGTGAAATCAAAGGAGAAAAGGAAAGACATAAGCATCTAAATGCAGAATTTCAAAGAATAGCAAGGAGAGATAAGAAAGTCTTCCTTGGTGATCAATGCAAAAAAATAAAGGAAAACAAATGAATGGGAAAGACTAGAGATCTCTTCAAGAAAATTAGAGATACTTAGGGAATGTTTCATGCAAAGATGGGTACAATAAAGAACAGAAATAGTTTGGACCTAACAGAAGCAGGAAACATTAAGAAGAGGTGGCAAGAATACACAGAAGAACTATACAAAAAAGATCTTTATGACCCAGATAACCACAATGGTGTGATCACTCACCTAGAACCAGACATTTTGAAATGCAAAGTCACATGGGCATCACTACAGAATCATCACTGTGAACAAAGCTAGTGGAGGTGATGGGATTCCAGTTGAGCTATTTCAAATCCTAAGAGATGATGCTGTGAAAGTGCTGCACTCAACATGCCAGCACATTTGGAAAACTCAGCAGTGGCCTTGGGGACTGGAAAAGGGCAGTTTTCATTCCAATCCCAAAAGAAAGGCAATGACAAAGAATTTTCAAACTACCACATAATTGCACTCATCTCAGAAGCTAGCAAAGGAATGCTCAAAATTCTCCAAGTGAGGCTTCAGCAGTATATGAACTAAGAACTTTCAGATGTTCAAGCTAGACTTAGAAAAGGCAGAGGAACCAGAGATCAAATTGCCAACATCTGTTGGAACATCAAAAGAGTAAAGGAGTTCCAGAAAAACATTGACTTCTAATTTATTGACTACTCCAAAGCCTTTGACTGTGTGGATCACAACAAACTTGGAAAATTCTTTATGAGATGGGAATATCAGACCACCTTACCTGCCTCCTGAGAAATCTGTATGCAGGTCAAGAAGCAACAGTTAGAACTGGACATGGAACAACAGACTGGTTCCAAATTGGGAAAGGAGTACGTCAAGGCTGTATATTGTCACCCTGCTTATTTAACTTCTATGCAGAGTACATCATGAGAAATACTGGGCTGGATGAAGCACAAGCTGGAATCAAGATTGCCGGGAGAAATATCAATAACCTCAGATATGCAAATGACACCATCCTTATTGCAGAAAGTGAAGAGGAGCTAAAGAGCCTCTTGGTGAAAGTGAAAGAGAAGAACAAAAAAGCTGGCTTAAAACTCAGCATTCAAAAAAACAAAGATCGTGGCATCCAGTCCCATCGTGTTATGGCAAATAGATGGGGAAGCAATGGAAACAGTGACAGACCATTTTCTTAGGCGCCAAAATCACTGCAGATTGTGACTGAAGCCATGAAATTAAGACACTTTCTCCTTGGAAGAAAAGCTATAACCAACCCAGACAGCATAATCAAAGTGATGTCACTCAGTCGTGTCCGACTCTTTGTGACCCTGTGGACTATAGCCTACCAGGCTCCTCTGTCCTTGGGATTCTCCAGGCCAGAATACTGGAGTGGGTTGCCATTTCCTTCTCCAGGGGATCTTCCCGACCCAGGGATCGAACCCAGGTCTTCCACATTGCAGGCAGACGCTTTACCCTCTGAGTCACATTACTTCACCAACAAAGGTCTGTCTAGTCAAAGCTATGGTTTTTCTAGTAGTCATGTATGGATGTGACAACTGGACTATAAAGAAAGCTGAGCACTGAAGAATTGGTGCTTTTGAACTGTGGTTTTGGAGAAGACTCTTGAGAGTCCCTGGGACTGCAAGGAGATCCAAATAGTCCATCCTAAAGGAAATCAGTCCTGAATATTCATTGGAAGGACTGATGATGAAGCTGAAGTTCCAATACTTTGACCACCCGATGCAAAGAACTGACTCATTGGAAAAGACCCTGCTGCTGGGAAAGATTGAGGCAGGAGGAAAAGGGAATGACAGAGGATGAGATGGTTGGATCACATCACTCACTCGATGAACATGAGTTTGAGCAAGCTCCAGGAGTTAGTAATGGACAGGGAAGCCTGGTGTGCTGCAGTCCCAGGGTCACAAAGAATCAGACACAACTGAGCAACTGAGCTGAATTGTTTTTGGTCCTATAGAATGGTGAGCCCAGAAGTGATGAAAGAATGGAATCTTAAAGAACTGAAAATGTAGTTTTTCTTTTTTTGGACACTCTAGTTTCCTGACCAGGGATGAAACCTCAGGTTGCAGGGTTCTCACCTTGGCAGTGAGAGCATGGAGTCCTAACCACTGGATCACCAGGGAATTCCCAAGAATGAAATTCTAAAGAGAGAACTAAATCAGTGAGTTAGCGCTAAAGGGGTTAATTGAAAAAGAAGAGGAAAATTAAACTAAGGGTCTTGAAATCTGAGTAACCATACAAATTAATAGTTGTTTGTCTGGAAACAGTTGCTAAAATAATTTTTCTCCTTAAGCACTCTTATTGCAACCAGTACATGGTCATTATCCATTTGGTGGAATCAGCAGACATCTTTTAGAGAAACTGTATTGATTTGTGACCCAGAAAAATAAAATGAGAGCCATTATCTACTTCTCTGATAGCACAAGAAGCACTTACAGCTCGTTTGCCTTGCTTGTACATTCCGCAAGGTCGTTTTCCACCTCGTCTATGGATTCCATAATGAGTAGAATAAATATGACTTCCTGCTTTTCTGCTAAGGGATGAATAAAAGAGTCTGGTTAGCAGCCCACTTGAGCAAACAGTTCTGTTATTTACATTCTGTCTAGTGATTCACAGCATCATTAAGTTACAAGGACAGAAGAAGCTGACACTGAAAGCATACATCCTGTCTACTTAAGATGAAAATACTTACAAATGTCCCAGGAATGCAATAAACATCACCCAGTCTCTGTGATCATATGCATTCGATTTTCATTTCAAGACCCAGGGAAACTGAATGCTGCTAATTAGTGGTGTCCTTCCAAATATCTTGAAGTAAGTTCAATTTATTGTGGATATTCTAAGCTTTCATCATTCCTTAATTCTAATGAGAAATCAAAAATTTCATTGTTCCAATCAGAATGCTTCTCAAATTGTATTACCAAAAAAGAATCTCATAAATGTGTCCACACCAAAGTGATCTGCAAATGACCAACAAGGTTAAAAGTGTAGTGTAATAATTCCTAAAAGCAGGTCTATTTTAAGATGACTGAGTCCTAAAACTCAGGGGACACCCAATAAAGTGGATAATTAATAAGATAATAATAGGAATCCATGTCAAAATGTAGACATCATATCAATTATCAAAATTTAGAGGTATTCTTGGGGCACTGATGTTTTCCACAGTCTTTAAAACTACATAAAATTCAAACTATTATTTTTATGGTGTTCATAATGTCATAATATCATAATTTGCAGAGCACTGCTTTGGCCACCTGATGTGAAGAACTGACTTATTGGAAAAGACTCTGATGCTGGGAAAGATTGAAGGCAGGAGGAGAAGGGGATGACAGAGGATGAGATGATTAGATGGTGTCACCGACTCTATGGACATGAGTTTGAGCAAGCTCCATGAATTGGTGATGGACTGGGAAGCCTGGCTTGTTGCAGTCCATAGAGTCGCAAAGAGTTGGACATGAACTGAACTGACTGGTTGACTGAATTAAGTGCTGACAGTCTATCAATTATACAGTTTATTCCAATACACTCACAAACTCAAGACCACACAGTACTGCACACCCAAGAGAGCTAGAAATAAAATCCAGGTCTAAAGCTGTAAACTTGTGATCTGTTCTAAACAATTTGTCTTCCTTTACTTGTACTTTCATTCTGTCTTACATTCTGTTTTTCTTTCTTTCTAATATGTGGCAAGTGATCAAAAAACTTCTACTGATTATTTGCTCATTTCCACTCAATCCTTTTCATTCTACAGAGCTTTCATCTGCATTTTCAGAAGGTAACCATTCATCTATTTATTATTTTTAAATGGCAGAAGTGCTGGCCTTGTTATAGATGCTAGAGGTGTAATCCGACTTAACATTTATTTAGTACTTAGCATGTGCCAGCATTTAAATACTTCACAACTACAGCGCATAATGTATCGGTTCAGTTTAGTTCAGTCGCTCAGTCGTGTCCGACTCTTTCCAACCCCATGAATCCCAGCACGCCAGGCCTCCCTGTCCATCACCAACTCCCGGAGTTCACTCAGACTCACATCCATTGAGTCAATGATGCCATCCAGCCATCTAATCCTCTGTCGTCCCCCTCTCCTCCCGCCCACAATCCCTCCCAGCATCAGAGTCTTTTCCAATGAGTCAACTGTTCACATGACGTGGCCAAAGTATTGGAGTTTCAGCTTTAGCATCATTCCTTCCAAAGAAATCCCAGGGCTGATCTTCAGAATGGACTGGTTGGATCTCCTTGCAGTCCAAGGGACTCTCAAGAGTCTTCTCCAACACCACAGTTCAAAAGCATCAATTCTTTGGCGCTCTGCCTTCTTCACAGTCCAACTCTCACATCCATACATGACCACTGGAAAAACCATAGCCTTGACTAGAAGGACCTTAGTCGGCAAAGTAATATCTCTGCTTTTGAATATGCTATCTAGGTNACCATGGCAGTCATCTCAGAAAGACTTATATTGTGAGTGATCACTGTCTGAGTCAGAACGTTATCCACTGCAGAAAGAGCAAAAACAGAATAGCATGTGCGATTTCCATATCCTGAGAGGCAGAGGCTCTCTACACAAGGAGTCTTTTCATTTTCTTTCCTCCAAGAAAATAGGAAATGAATACAAAAGGGAGTTCAGACAGATGCTTCTATGAAGAATATTAGCCATTATTATATCTATAGCATACGGATATATATACATACATATCATGAACTCTGTGAAATCTGGCAATGTCAAAATCTTGACTGCTTACTTGAAGAACACATAAAATTTAATTTTTTCAGTACTTTAGAAAATGTATGTGTGTCATTTGTCTTTAATATTATTTAATATATAAGCAACACTTTACTATTACATGGGTATTTTGGGGACAATAGTCTCACTTCTTAAGTTTTCAAAGTAAAAATATTTGAGAGAAACTCATCCATGTCTTGTTTGAAATCTTCTGAGTGGATGTTCTGACCAGTCATGTTCACATATCCCTTGCCTTTCTGTTGTTTTGATATTATCTAACAGCATTACATTTATTCTGCCTAAGACATTTTTCATCTATTTTCTCAAAAGTTAGTAATTATAAAAATAAAACATATTTGTGTACAATGCATAACAAATGCAGCAGTAATATAGAACAAATTAAAACCTAGCAAGGCCATATTTAAACTTTCAGGAATGAAACTGAATAACCGTACATGATGGACTGCTACACTGACAATTAAAACTTCTGTTTAGAACAAACTAGCCAACTAATCTCTTCTTGATATCCTTATTTGAGATTCAACTAAAAATATATGACAAGGCCACATACCATATAGTACAAATTATATTATAGAATTATAAATTCTATAATTATAGAGTTATAAATATTCTCTTGTTTTCTGCTTACTACACATGATTGCCTATTCTGAAAATGGCTGTAATATGCACTCTGTTTCTCAATAAATGCATCATTTTAGTAAACATTTCTAATTTCAGTGTCAATAATATGGAAATGCTAATAATCATAATACCTGAAATGTTCATTTCTTAAATCACCTTTTCTGAACTTGACTGACATCAGCCTTTTAATCTTTAACTTTATAATCTTTAGTGTATGAAGTCATTTTTTTTTTGGTGATGTTTGTTCTCAATAGATGTATTAGTCTTAAAATGTTAATAAATAACAGCTTATGCACACAAAAGGCATATATTAGCCTAAAGTACACTTTAAAATATCTTCATTTCTTTAAATGGAGAAAATACAGTTTGTTCAACAAGAGGTTCTCGGAGAACACAGTAGCTTCAAGTGAAAATATGAAATAGAACTTTATCTGTTGTTCAGTCACTAAGTTGTATCCAGTGCTTTGCAGCCCCCTAAAACTAGCTCACCAGGCTCAACTGTCCCCTACTGTCTCCCAGAGTTTGCTCCAATTCATATTCATTAAGTCAGTGATATTATCTAACCATTTCTTCTGCTGCCCCCTTCTCCTTTCACCTTCAATCTTTCCCAGCATCAAGATCTTTTCCAGTGAGTTGGTTCTTTGCATCAGGTGGCCACAGTACTGGAGCTTTATCTTCAGCAACAGTCCTTCCAATAAATATTCAATGTTAATTTCCCTTAGGATTGACCACTTTGATACACATGAATAAACTCAAAATGGATTAACGACCTAAATGTGAGATTATATACTGTAAAACTCTTAGATGAAAACATAGAACACTCTTTACCATGAATCATAGCAAGATTTTTTTTTGAGCCTTCTCCTAGAGTAAAGGAAATTTAAAAAAATAAGCAAATAGAATCTAACAAAACCTTCTCCACAGCAAAGGAAACTCTAAACAAAACAGAAAGAAAAGCCACAGAATGGGAGGAAATATTTGAAAAAGATGAGATCAACAAGAGATTTGCCTCCAAAAATTTATAAAGAGCTCATTTGGCTCAATATTAAAAAAAAAAAAAAGTAAAAAATGGGCAGATGGCCTAAATAGAGGTTTCTTCTAACAAAACATCTGAATGGCCAAGCAGCACAAGAAAAGACTCTTGACATCAATATTTACTGGAGAAATGCCAGTCAAAGCTACAATGAGATCTAATCTCCCACGAGTCACAATGACCATCATCAAAGCTACTACAAACAGTAAACTCTGGGGAGAGTGGTAGCTCAGCACTGAGACTGCTAACATGTACATGATCATGCCCTCCTGGGACATGGATTCAGCCCGGGACCAGAGCATGCAGGACCAGTCACTCAGCACTTTGTGCATTAAAGTTTATTAAAGTAACAGTGATGGAGAGGGCTTCCAGCAAAGCCACTGGAAGAGGCAGGAGACTGCCTGCCTCGCTAGTTTAAGCGGGGCCTTATGTACTTCTCAGCTGGCTGCTGGGAATAGATAAAAAGAAGCCCTCAAGGTTGTAAGAGTTCCACCAGATCCTTTCCCAAGGCACACATCCTGAGATACGTTGGCACAAGATTGATACTCCCAGTACCAGGGAGAATGGTACTGGGCAATGCCTCAGGGGTACAAGTGTTAAGAAACAGCTTCCCAGGCAAGATCTGTAACAATTATAATCATTAACATAAAGCCAAAGAAAATCATTTCCATGAGTAAGACACTGTGCTGTGTGAATGTTAGTTCCTAGAGAGGCCAGTTCTCAGGCTCGACACCTTGTTGCACGAGGCGTAAGGAAAGCTCCTCCTTAAAGGCGACCTGGACTGCCTAAGCTTTAACTCTCTCAAGAGTGTGGAGAAAAGGGAATCTTCCTGCTCTATTCATGGGATATACATTGGTAAACCACTGTGGAGAACAGTTAAAGTCTCCTTAAATAACAAGAATAAAGCTACCATATGATCCAACAATTCCACTCCTGGGCATATATCCAGGGAAAAGTGTGGGTCAAAGGATACATGCACCTCCATGTTCACTGAAAGCTTGTTTGCAACTGTCATGACACGGAAGGAACAGAAATGTCCAAGGAGAGATGAATGGATTCAGAAAATGTGTTCAGTTCAGTTCAGTTCAGTCGCTCAGTCCTGTACGACTCTCTGCGACCCCATGAATCACAGCACACCCAGCCTCCCTGTCCATCACCAACTCCCGGAGTTCACTCAGACTCACGCCCATCTAGTCAGTGATGCCATCAGCCATCTCATCCTCTGTCGTCCCCTTCTCCTCCTGCCCCCAATCCCTCCCAGCATCAAAGTCTTTTCCAATGAGTCAACTCTTCACATGACGTGGCCAAAGTACTGGAGTTTCAGCTTTAGCATCATTTCTTCCAAAGAAATCTCAGGGCTGATCTCCTTCAGAATGGACTGGTTGGATCTCCTTGCAGTCCAAGGGACTCTCAAGAGTCTTCTCCAACACCACAGTTCAAAAGCATCAATTCTTTGGTGCTCTGCTTTCTTCACAATCCTACTCTCACATCCATATATGACCACTGGAGAAACCATAGCTGTGACTAAATGGACCTTTGTTGGCAAAGTAACATCTCTGCTTTTCAATATGCTATATAGGTTGGTCATAACCTTTCTTCCAAAGAGTAAGTGTCTTTTAATTTCATGGCTGTAATCACCATCTGCAGTGATTTTGGAGTCCCCCCAAAATAAAGTCTGACACTGTTTCCACTGTTTCCCCATCTATTTCCCATGAAGTGATGGAACCAGATGCCATGATCTTCATTTTCTGAGTGTTGAGCTTTAAGCTCACTTTTTCNCCCAAAATAAAGTCTGACACTGTTTCCACTGTTTCCCCATCTATTTCCCATGAAGTGATGGGACCGGATGCCATGATCTTCGTTTTCTGAATGTTGAGCTTTAAGCCAACTTTTTCACTCTCCTCTTTCACTTTCATCAAGAGGCTTTTTAGTTCCTCTTCACTTTCTGCCATAAGGGTGGTGTCATCTGCATATCTGAGGTTATTGATATTTCTCCCGGCAATCTTGATTCCAGCTTGTGCTTCTTCCAGCCCAGTGTTTCTCATGATGTACTCTGCATAGAAGTTAAATAAGCAGGGTGACAATATACAACCTTGACGTACTCCCTTTCCTATTTGGAACCAGTCTGTTCCATGTCCAGTTCTAACTGTTTCTTCCTGACATGTATACAGGTTTCTCAAGAGGCAGGTCAGGTGGTCTGGTATTCCCATCTCTTTCAGAATTTTCCACAGTTTCTTATGATCCACACAGTCAAAGGCTTTGGCATAGTCAACAACTACAATCCATATTTTACAACAGAAATTTCTGAAGCATAAAATGTTATGTGTGTAACAGAACTGGAATACAAACTCAGGTAGTATGACTCCAGGTCTCAAAATTTAATTGCTAGAGCATACAATTCTCAGTCACAGAGACGCAAAATGCCTTTCCTTGGCAGGACTGACTTTCCCATGTGGGTAGGCTGATGTCAACAAGTAAACATACTATTAATTGCAAATAGTGGTAATTGCTATTTATAATGAAAGTTGGTTTAGAAATAATGGCATGGAATCAATCACATTAAAAAAAGGAAATGAGATGAATAATTTCAATCTGTGTTTCCTGTTTTACTCAGTGTTCTTATATAGCTTACTGACATTGAGAAACTGCACAAGAAATCATATTATAAAAATGTAGCAATATTTTAATGAAAATACCTCCAAAGTTTCATCAGTTTCCTAATTCAGTGTACTAGTGGACATACCAAATTGAGAATGGGTATGTTCCAACATTGTTCTTAACTAGAAGGGGATCTCCAACTTTATATTTTGTCCAATCTTATCCTGGCTCACGATCTCTCCCCAAGTCTTAAGGTTTCCAAGGCCCTATCTTCTGCAGGGGCCTTGAACACAGTCCTAGGATTGGTATAATACTTATCTGCATGATGAAATTGTGGTCAGGAGTTGGGTGTGTATAGGATGGTTGTCAATGGGGGGAAATGGGAGATAGCCAAGGAGGCAGCTTGATTATCGACAATGCATAGAGTTCACAGTCTTGGAGACAGGTTGACTTGAATGTTAGGAGCTAACTCAGTTCCTACACTCCCCTGGGAGCAGAGTCCCACCCACCATGCTCAAGGTCACCATGCCCAAGGTCATTCTCTTGCTAAATCTTCTGCTCAGTTCTATGTCATACCTGTTATTACCAAGGCCCCACCACCTCCAGAATATGGCCTGTGTTTTGTTATTTTGGTTTTTTCCTGCATGAGAAAAGGTTGTTCTAAATGTATATATCCTTCTGCTATTTTTAAATTCAACTCAAAGATCTGGCTCCTCAGCTTCTCTCATTTTACAGTGTTCTTCTCAAAGAGTAGGTGACTCATACCCTCTCTCTGAAATGGATGGTGATGGTGATGATCACGGACAGTCTCTTAAGTTCAGAGAACAAATTCAGAGTTTGTTTATAGATGAATATTTTATTCCAGATCTCTGACCTGATATGGCTCCATGTCTTTAGTAAACATCTACCAAAGGGTATTAGATAACTGAAGAAATTTATGTGAACTGACTAATCTATTACCATGTTTTCATTGTTTAATTTCTCTTCAAGGGGAAAGATTACTTTCTCTCAAATCCAAGATGCTTTTTCAATGGAATTTTCCTAAAGCCATCTTAACTATAAAAACCTTTTCTACAACAATGGGAAAATAAATTGAGCATACTTAGATTAGGATCAATTCCAAGTCATAAAATTAATAGCAAGTTGAAATGAAAAATGTCTGTGTGGAGGACGAGATACAGAAAAAGGTCTTTTTGTAGATGTGTACTTGGCATTGTTGTTGTTCAGTTGCCAGGTTGTGTCTGACTCTTCGGAATGCCATGGACTGCAGCACGCCAGGCTTCCCCGTCCTTCCTTCACCATCTCCCGGAGCTTGCTCAAACTCATGTCCAGAGTCGGCGCTGTTATCTAATCATCTCATCTTCTGCTGTCCCCTTCTCCTTTTGCATTCAATGTTTCCCAGCAATGAGTCTTTTCCAATGAGTCATAACAGGTATAATGAAAAGCAAATTCAGATTATTTTTTGAAACTACAGTAAAACAAGTTTCAAAATATTGTACAAAGGTTTTCAAAATATTTTCATATATATTAATGTTTTGTGTGCCTGCTAAGTTGCTTCAATCTTTTCTGACTCTTGGACTGTAGCTTGCCAGGCTCCTCTCTCCATGGGCTTCTCCAGGCAAGAATACTGGAGTGGGATGCCATGCCCTCCTCCAGGGGATCTAACCAAAGATCCAACCTGTTTCTCTTTACATCTCCTATATTGGCAGTCGGGTCTTTACCAGTAGGCCGCCTGAGAAGCCCACGTTAATATTTTAAGATGTATCAAATGTTACTGATATTCATTTCACTTGGGGCCTAAAACCCCTCACACTCAGAACAAGTCCAAGGTTGTAAATGTCAAAGTAGTTAGGATACAACTCTTAAGTGATCTGACCTCCTGGCTTTCTCTGACTTCACTTCTTCCTACTTGCAAACTGTTAATAGATCCTCCTGTAGCCTCCAGCCTGCTTGTGGCTCCTCACACTGCCAAGCACTTGGCTCATCAGGGCATTTGTACCTGCTGTTACCTCTGCCTGAACTGCTCTTTCCCCAGATAAACGTCTGGCCTGCATGTTTCTGTTCAAATGTTACCTGCAAGAGAAGCCTGACTTGACTGTGCTGTCTAAAATAACACCCCACCGCCTGACATGTCTTTATTCCTTTGACTTACTTCACTTTTCCTTACAAACCTTATCACTACTGAGATTACTATGTAATTATTCATTTACTCTCTGTCTCTTCCAACTAAAATGTAATCCTAAAGGAGTAAGGGCTTCTTTTGGTAATATATCTCTAAAGTTTAGAATAGTACCTAACATGTATGTAGAAGATGCTGAATAAATATTTATTGAATAAATAAAAGAATGAGTCAATGAATGCTACCTTTCTTGTTTTAGTTTACAGATATTAAAATTTTATGAGTTTTATGAGTTAATTTGTAATCTTGATCAGTCAATAGAGTTTTCCTGAAGCTTATTTTTTTTTTAAGATAAAATTCATGTAACGTAAAATTTAACGTTTCAAAATGCACAATTCAGTGGCATTAATTACTTTACAGTGTTGTGTATCTACCATCTAGATCCAGTTCAAAAACACTTCCATTACCCCTAAAGAAAACCCTGTATCCTTTAAGCTGTCATTCCCCATTCTTTCCTCCTCACAACATCAGGCAACCACTAATCTATTTTCTGTCTCTGAATTTATCTAATCTGTATATTTCACATAAATGAAATCATATAATATGTGACTTGTGAGTCTGGCTTCTTTCATTTAGCATAATGTTTTCAAGATTCTTCTTAGTTATTGTAGCATGTAGAGGTCCTTTATTTCTTGTATCTTTGAAAATATTTCACTGTAGACAGACTTACATTTTTGTTTGAGCTTCCCTGATGGCTCAGCCATAAAGAATCTGCCTGCCAATGCAGGAGATGCGGGTTTGATCCCAGGAGTGGGAAAATGCCCTGGAGAAGGAAACAGCAACCCACTCCAGTATAAATCCCATGGAAAGAGGAGCCTGGAGGGTCCTGTGTTCATGGGGTCACAAAAGAAACAGACATGACTTAAAAATGAAACAACAGTAACAAGATTTTGTTTACCCATTCACCACCTGATGAACATTTAAGCCATTCCCACCTTTTGGATATTGTGAACACTGCTGCTCTGAACATTTACAGACAAATATTTAGTTAGGTCCCTCAAATACATTGACTTTTCAGAATTGTTTCCAATGTTTTACATTTTATTTTTAAATAAAAGTTGTTTATACTTACGGCATACAACATGGTAATTTGATATACCTATATATAATAAAATGATTAGCTGTATCACTTTGAGTATATCCTAGGAATGGAATTGCTGGGTTTTATAGTATTTCTACATTTAACATTTTTAAAAGATCTTTTTAATGTTGACCTTTTTTTTTTAAAAAAAAAAAGTCTATTTAATTTGTTATAACATTGTTTCAGTTTTATGCTATGAGACATGTAGGATATTAGTTCTCTGATCAAGGACAGGAACCACACCCCATGAACTGGAAGTACTTTGCCAACAAAGGTTCATATGGTCAAAGCTATGGTTTTTCCAGAAGGTCATGTATGGATGTGAGAGTTGGACCATAAAAAAGATAGTGCTGAAGAACTGATGCTTTTGAACTGTGGTGCTGGAGAAGACTCTTGAGAGTCCCTTGGACTTCAAGGAGATCAAACCAGTCAATCCTAAAGAGGATCAATCCTGAATACTCATTGAAAGGACTGATGCTGAAGCTGAAGCTCTAATACTTTGGTCAACTGATGTGAAGATCTGACTCAATGGAAAAGACCCTCATGTTGGGAAAGATTGAATGCAGGAGAATGGAGTGACAGAAGATGAGACAGTTGGATGGTGTCACCAACTCAAGGGACAGGAGTTTGAGAGAATTCCTGGAGAGGGTGAAGGACAGGGAAGCTTGGCATGCTGCAGTCCTTGGGGTCGCAAAGAGTCAGACACGACTTAGAGATTGAACAACAACAAACCACTGGACCACTAGGAAAATCCTTACGTTTAACTTTTTGAAGAACAACCAAACTGTTTCCATTAGAGGAGGCATCATTTTACATTTTCACCAATGAAACTTGAGGTGAAAATATTTTTTTAAATATAAATTTATTTATTTTAATTGGAGGCTAATTACTTTACAATATTGTATTGGTTTTGCCATACATCAACATGAATCCGCCACGGGTGTGCATGTGTTCCCCATCCTGAAGCCCCCCTCCCGCTTCCCTCCCCATACCATCCCTCTGGGTCATTCCAGTGCACCAGCCCCAAAAACATCTTGTAGGACTTCTTATTTTAGAGCAACAAGTGTCATTAAAAGCGTGATTACTTACAGCAACTGTTCTCTGTGATGCATTTGAAATTGCGCTTGGTGGACGACAGTATCACTGAACTACTGGTCCGTATTCTCATTTCCCTATTAACAGCACAGCCAGTAGCCTTCAGATCTCTATGTTCCCCTAACTATCTTGTGAGGTGTCTTTTATCCTACCGCAAAGAGCAGATAAGGGTGTAAAAAAAGTTTCTGGGGACTTTAATTGGAAAAACTATAGATTTTAAGAAAAGAAATGAAGGTGGCTCTTCACCACTGAATTTGCTTTCTTTATTGGCTTCCAATATAAGTCTCCTGCACCAGGCTTCTCCAAAGCATTCTCCACCAACTTGAAGTTTTCAGTACTTTGATGTAACAATGAAAGTTTATTCTATTATCATTATCTTCACTGAAATGAAGACTAACTTACATTTTGAGTTGCATTTAAAGAATAGAAATGTATACATTGATTTATGATATAAGAGCCAAAACTAGTAGTGCTCAGAAATCTTGGAAAATTCCATCTTGCCAAGTCCTCCTCCTGGTACTCACCAGAATCCCCTCCCACCAAGAGTCCCATAGTGGAACGTCTTCTCGGTCTGTTCCAGTGGTGCAATACCTTCAAACTCTTGGTATTTTTTGAATCCCAGTCCTCAAAATGCAACAATGTCTTATATATTGTAAGTGATAGTTAATTAATTTGATAAAAACAGTTGATGTCCATGGGTGACATTCAACAGTGCTTTCAAACTTGGCTTCTATGAAAACAAATATAATTTTGCTGTAGGGTATTTGACACGAAAACACAATCCAACAAACTGAATCTCATGGGGAAACTAATAAGTGGCAGAGCAGATGACATCATGTTGTTTGATAGTTCTCTCAGAGCACACATCCTAGATAAGTTTTAACACAGCACTGCTATATTTATGATCTCTTGAAAAATTATTTTCTCTTACAGAAAATAATTCCAATTATCATATGTTCAATTCAATCACTTATCAAAAACTTCAAAGATGAAGAAATCATTAAATTGTGAATATTTGTTTGCTATAAATTTATGGGAAGAAGAAAGAGCATTCCGGGTTGAAGAAATGCCATAAGCAAACAAAGAGGGGAGAGTGTAGTGTATTGAGCCCAGGGTAAAGTGGTTATCTTGCTTGAAATAAGAAATATGTCACATATCGCCTGGAAATGAAAATTGGATCACATTATAAAGGACTTAGAAATCTATGCTAAAGATTTTTAAATTAATCATATAGGAATACAAGAGCCACTGACAATTTTCACACATGCAAGTAGCATGATCAGATTTAGGATATAGGACGTTCACTCTGGGAGCATTACATAGAAATATTGGCTTCCTGAAAGATTATTCCATGGCAAGCAAATGTATCCTATTGGCAATGAATTAATCTATCAATTAATGTTTCTGTCCACACATTCCAAAGACCAACAACTCTTTTATTTCCCCTCAATTAAGCAATTATGTAATCTCAGTTTTTCTAAGAAGGAATATCTGTGATAGCATCCAACTGAATGTATAATAATTGTTTTCAAAAACTTGGAATCATTTTCTGAGTAGTCCACAGGACCTATAAGATAATCCTAAAAGAAAGAAATAAGAATCAAAATATCAAGCTAATTGGCTGGCTAACAGTTCTGCATAGAAGACTCTGCTGCTGCTGCTGCTGCTGCTGCTGCTGCTAAGTCGCTTCAGTCATGTCCAACTCTGTGCGACCCTGCACATTATAAAACAGGCTTTGACAAACTAAATCTTACAGCTTGGTTTTTGTATGACCCATGAGCCAAAAGTGGGTTCAAATTTTTGAATAACTAAAAATCACTGAGAAGAATATGCAACAGAGATGGTATATGGACCTCAAATAAAATCATGTTACCCAGCCCTTTGCCCCTAAAACCATCGGCTCTCATCATACAGTAAACACATGAAAGCGAGCTTGAGAGAGATTTCTTTTCACTTAAATCCTCCTCCTACAAACTACTAAGAAGAAACAGATGAGTACCTTTATAGTCTTACTAAATTTCTACTATTTTCTTAGGACAATTACTTTTCTATTTGGTAAAAATATTTTACTTTTTATAAATGGTTTGGTACCACAGCATTTTGATCCACAGGATGGGTACCAATCAGAATGTTGTTTAAATGATATCACCTTGGAGGCAGATACCCAAGATTCATTCCCACACGTATGAATAGTTCAGAGTAGTTGATACTGTCGTTTTCATGAGGCTTTGAGACTGTGCAACTATTTTAAGGTAATAATTCTAGCCTGTTACTTACAGCAGAACTTTTAGCAAGCAACAGAGGGAAGCAGAAACCTGTTTGAGAGTGAAACTGAATCAGAGAAGTTAATTTATTAAGTAACTGATGATATAGAATAGAGGAAGTTGAAAGTCTTTATTTAGATGTAGGAAATGACTATTTCATAAGGGCTTGATCAATAATTTCCCTTAAGGTAGAAACCATGGGCGGCAAGTTCATTGACAAATCTCTCCATGACCTTTCTAAATAACGTACAATCACAAGACGTTTATATTAGTAATATTTTATGTGGGATATGTGTGTGCTCAGTCGTGTCTGACTCTTCACAACCTCATGGACTGTAGCCCACAAAGCTCCTCTGTCCATGGGATTCCCCAGGCAAGAAAATTGGAGCTGTTCCACATTCCCTTCTCCAGGGGATCTTCCCGACCCAGGGATCAAACCGGCATCTTTTGCATCTCCTACACTGGCACACAGATTCTTTACCACTGAGCCACCTGGAAAGCCATTTTTATGTGAAGATGGACAAATGCATAGCTGGCTTGGCAAAGTTCTACCTTTACCTCTTTTATTTCTGATAATACCAGAATATCTGGTTTTGATGAGGGTTGGTTACTTAATTGAAATAGGATCAATATGAACTGCTTATTTAATCAAAAACATTTGAAAATAAAACAGAAGACTGCTATATGATTGTAAGATATACTAGCTCTTTCACAACCAAGGAACAATTTATAAAGTAATCAAGACATTTCAAAGTCAATTTAAAACAGAGAAAATTATTCTACAAGATATGGAATATTATTTACTAAATCAAAGAAAATTCAATTTCTTGCTTCGTATCCCTTAAAACTTGGAACAAATAGTCGAGTTTTGCCCTTTGTTATGAACTTCCATATTCTAGAACAGACTAATGCTTTATTTAGGATAAAGCTACTTTCTGATTCCCTGGAAAACAAAATCTCATCTGCTTGCCCAAGAATAAGTTTGTGAAATTTTTTCAATACCACCCTTAGTTATCTGAATATATATGTCAATTATAATTTGTAACCAAACTAAATAATATTTTACAAAAGAAACTAAGTGGATGGTAATTGAGAACTTTCACATACAAACATTTTAGAATGCTGGCAAAGCTCACAATTTTCTAGAGCCAGAAACATTTCATTAAAATGAACACATTTGTTAACATGTTCCAGAAGTCTACTCATGTATTAGAAAAGGAACAAACATATGTAAACTTACTATTATGATTATTAATCAGTGTTTCTGTATTCAAAAATATTACTTAGAAACTGTGTAGGAATCAAATGATTAGCTATTAACTCAATTTAATATTATTGCAATATTTTANAACTCACAATTTTCTAGAGCCAGAGACATTTCATTAAAATGAACACATTTGTTAACATGTTCCAGAAGTCTACTCATGTATTAGAAAAGGAGCAAACATATGTAAACTTACTATTATGATTATTAATCAGTGTTTCTGTATTCAAAAATATTACTTAGAAACTGTGTAGGAATCAAATGATTAGCTATTAACTCAATTTAATATTATTACAATATTTTAAGATATCTAAAGGTTTTGGGAAATAATGTTCAAAACTATATATAGAAAATATAGTTACTTTTGTTATTAAAAATTGTCATTATTTAATTTAGTCAGATACAAATTTATATTTTTTATAGTTTTAAGTATTATATAAGATTACTGTTAACTTAGTTAAGTGAATAAGAAGCTGAGGAAATTCAAATGAATAAGTCTCTTTAAGAGAAAATAAACACAAACCTAACTTGAAAATAAAATGCATAATTATCTTATATTTTATAATGATAATAATGAAGGAAAAGACATAAGTACAATTTTTAAGTAAAATTATTAAACTACTATGCTAATTTTCCATGAATTGACCTTAACTCTATAAACTTGGGTTCTCATATAAAATATGTCAGAGCTAACAGTTTCCTTAAGAAAATTTTTAATCTAAAACTTTCAAATTATCAGGAGTTCAAGTCTCTTATTTTTATGGTGTTTATGGATATTTGTGGAGAAGGAAATGGCAACCCACTCCAGTATTAGTGCTGGGAAATCACATGGACAGAGGAGCCTGGTGGGCTACAATTCATGGGGTCACAAAGAGTTGGACACTACCAAGCAACTATGAATAACAATAATGGATATTAGATTTATATAAATAAACCCTTTATCATTACCAGATATCAACAGAACAAAATGATTTGAACTTGAGAGATGAAAACTTATTAACTCTCTAAAGCTATGACAAATCTAGATAGCGTATTAAGAAGCAGAGACATCACTTTGCCAACATATAATCAAAGCTATGGTTTTTCCAGTAGACATGTATGATTGTGAGAAGTGGACCATAAAGAAGGCTGAGCACTGAAGAATCGATGCTTTTGAACTGTGGTGCTGAAGAAGACAATCTTGAGAATCCCTTGGATAACAAGGAGATCAAACCAGTCAATCCTAATGGAAATCAACCCTGAATATTTATTGGAAGGACCGATACTGAGGCTGAAGCTCCAATACTTTGGCCACATGATGCAAAGAGCTGACTCATTGGAAAAGATCCTGATGCTGGGAAAAATTGAGGTCAGGAGAAGAGGACAACAGAGGATGAGATGGTTGGATGGCATCACTGACTCAATGGACATGAGTTTGAATAACCTCCAGNAGGCTGAAGCTCCAATACTTTGGCCACATGATGCAAAGAGCTGACTCATTGGAAAAGATCCTGATGCTGGGAAAAATTGAGGTCAGGAGAAGAGGACAACAGAGGATGAGATGGTTGGATGGCATCACTGACTCAATGGACATGAGTTTGAATAACCTCCAGGAGATAGTGAAGGACAGAGAATCCTGGAGTGCTAAAGTCCATGGGGTTGCAAAGAGTCAGACATGACTTGGCGACTGAACAAAGGTCAGTGTATTGGATATCCATTACTGCTCAAGAAATTACTCCAAATTAAGCAGCTTAAAACAACCAACATTTATACATAGCATGGTTTTGAAAGCTCAGGAACACAGAAACCTCTGGCAATTCTGGCCAGAGCCTTGCAGCCAGGGTTATAACAATATCAAAGCTCAACAGGAGCTTCTAAATGTACTCACTTGGAGGTCTAAGGTGCTCTCTGGTGGAAACTGGCTCTCATGATATGGGTTTCTTCATCGTGTTTCTTGCAACACAGCAATTTTCCAGACAAGCAGTCCTAGAGAGAAAGCAGAAGGCATGCCAAAGATGGAAGCCACAGTCTTTTAATCATGTAATTTGCGAAGTGACATGCTACTGCATCTGCCACCAGCCACTGGCCACTCAGAGTAGCCTGGCACAAAGCAGGAGAGAACTACAACACATTGTGAACATCAGGGGCAAGGATGACTGGGGTCACCCTGCAGGTTAGGCAGCACAGAAGAAAAACATCTGTTATGCAGTACAAGGTCAGGACTTCTTAATTACAGGTACAGAGAGATGGATCCCGACACACAGAGTTCTTATAGATTCAGTTCTACAAATCAAGCTATGGGACCAAGTAAACAAGGAAATGGAAACTCACCAATCTGGATTCTAAGAAACTACTGGGAATGGAAGTTTTGAAGGGCACAACTAGACCAAGAGACAAACCAATAAAAATACCAACTAACCAGCTTCTCTGTTCTATCTCACCAAAGATAGGATAGATCTTTATGATCATCTAACAGATCACCAAGTGATTGGGGAAAAGCAAAATTCTCAATCACTGCATCCAAAAGTGGAAAATAATATGTTAGCCACGCATGAACAAGCAACAAAAAGAAAGAATAGGGGTGGTCCTAAGATGGCAGAGGAATAGGATGGGGAGACCATTTTCTCCCCCACAAATTCATCAAAAGAACATTTAAACGCTGAGTAAATTCCACAAAACAACTTCTGAATGCCGGCAGAGGACATCAGGCACCCGGAAAAGGAGCCCATTGTCTTCAAAAGGAGGTAGGAAAAATATAAAAGACAGAAAAAGAGACAAAACAGGTAGAGACGGAGCTCCATCCCAGGAAGGGAGTCTTAAAAAGAGAGAAGTTTCCAAACACCAGGAAACACTCTCGCTGCCGTGTCTTTGGTGAGCCTTGGAAGCACAGAGGGCAACATAACAGGGAGGAAAAATAAATAAATAATTAAAACCCACAGAATACTAGCCTGACAGTAACTCCCCCAGCAGAGAAGCAGCGTAGACGCCTGCATCTGCCACTAGCAAGCGGGGGCAGGGCAGAGGCGCGGGCTGCATTGTTTAAAGTAAGGACCAGGCCTGAGTGCCCCGAGAGCAATCAGAGCTAACTAATTTGGGCTAGAAAACCAGACTGTGGGATAGCTACCACGTGAAAAGTCCTAACCTAAGACACTGCCACGACCACGCGCACAGAACAAAGGACTGAACAGAACTAACCAGCTGCAGACCATCCCACTCTGGTGACAGGCAGCCAGAGCTGGAAGGGGGCAATTGCAACCCCAGAGAGACATTATCTACCAAACTGCAAGCAGGCTTCATGGCTAACCAAGACTTCTTGGGGTTCTGGACAGTCAACATCCACCTGAGAAGGTGCACCAGTTGTACACCCAGAAAACAGAGCAGTAGGGACAGGGGAGGCAATAAATCACAGCGACCATGCTTGCCAAACACCTCATCACATGAGCTGCTTGGACCTGNTTGCAACCCCAGAGAGACATTATCTACCAAACTGCAAGCAGGCTTCATGGCTAACCAAGACTTCTTGGGGTTCTGGACAGTCAACATCCACCTGAGAAGGTGCACCAGTTGTACACCCAGAAAACAGAGCAGTAGGGACAGGGGAGGCAATAAATCACAGCGACCATGCTTGCCAAACACCTCATCACATGAGCTGCTTGGACCTGGGAAGGGCACAAAATGCAGGCCCAACCGAGTCTGCGCCTCTGAGGACTACCCGAGTGCCTGAACCTGAGCGGCTTAGACCTGGGAGGTGCATGCAGCCCAGAGCCGGCCTTGGAGAGTTCCTGGCAGAGCAACCTAGAGCCTGAGCAGTGTGGGCGGGGAGGGCACATGCGCCGTGAGCTGAGGCAGGCCCAGTGTGGCTGAGACACTGCAAGCACATGCCAGTGTTATTTGTTTGCAGCATCCCTCCCTCCCCACAGCATGACTGAACAAGTGAGCCTAAAAAAAATGTCCACCACTGCCCCCTTGGGTCAGGGAGGAAATCAGACACTGAAGAGACCAGCAAACAGAAGAAGCTAAAACAGAGGGAACCGCCTTGGAAGTGACAGGTGCAATAGATTAAAAACCTGTAGTTAGTACCGATTATGTAGGAAGGGGCCTATAGATCTTGAGAAATATAAGCCGGACCAAGGAACCATCCGAAAATGAACTGACTCCACACTGCCCACAACAACACCAGAGAAAGTTCTAGATATATTTTTACTATTTTTACAATCATTCTTTTTTTTCTGAATTAAAAAAAAATTTTAAGTCCTCTATTACTCCTTTAATTTTCATTTTTATACCTTACTATTACTTTTTTTAAAAAAAGACCCTATTTTTAAAGCAAACTTCATATATATATATATATANATGGTATGGGGAGGGAGGTGGGAGGGGGATTCAAGATTAGAAATACATGTACACCTGTGGTGGATTCATGTTGATGTATGGCAAAACCAATACAATATTGTAAACTAATTAACCTCTAATTAAAATAAATAAATTTAAATTTAAAGTTACATAAATAAATAAAAGAAAAAATAATAACAAATAAAATTCGTATGGAGAAAAAAAAATCTAGAGAACCAAGAGTTGCTAGATTAAAATTGTATTGTTTTTTGAGTTTACCCTGGGTCAAGGTTAAGCTGCCCATCACGGGTACTTCTCATGAAATGTAGGTTTATTACCTCTTCAAACAGATTAGCCCACTTGAGCATCTCAGAGAAAATCCTCCAAAACAGCTTAAGTATAATATTTTAAAGTCTAAGACACGTGACTCATAAAAATGTAAAATGAATACACATTTCAGATTTGATTCAACCAGGCATTTGTAAGAAATTCAATAAAGAAAAGTTAGGATAAGGTTACTTCATGATATACAAAACTGATTAATGTCTACAGGGAAATAAACTGTACCCTTTGATTCAGCTACATATTTGTCTAGTCCCTGTTAGCACTAACAATAGAAAGTCCTGGGAAAAGTGTATGGCAATTAGTATGGTATGAAATGAAAGTAACATTGTGACACAGTAACTAAAAGGACTTATTTTGCACTGCAATATTCAGTTCCTTTTAAGCAGGAAGTCAGAGATAACAAATTTGTACCCCAAGTTTATATATAAATATATATTATATATATACACTATAATAATATGTATTACATATTATATATTGTAAAGAAAGANTATGGTATGAAATGAAAGTAACATTGTGACACAGTAACTAAAAGGACTTATTTTGCACTGCAATATTCAGTTCCTTTTAAGCAGGAAGTCAGAGATAACAAATTTGTACCCCAAGTTTATATATAAATATATATTATATATATACACTATAATAATATGTATTACATATTATATATTGTAAAGAAAGAGTTAGTCACTCAGTCATGTCCAACTCTTTGTGACCACATGGACTGTAGCCTGCCAGGCTTCTCTATCCATGGGATTTCCCAGGCAAGAATACTGGAGTGGGTTGCCACTTCTTTCTTCAGGGGATCTTCCTGACCCAGGGATCAAACCCAGGTCTCCTGCATTGCAGGAGGATTCTTTACTGTCTGAGCCACTAGGGATTATATATTATATATTGCTCCTCTGTCCATGGAATTATCCAGGCAAGAATACTGGAGTGGGTAGCCTTTCCCCTTTCCAGGGGATCTTCCCAATCCAGGGATTAAACCCAGTCTCCTGCATTGCAGGTGGATTCTTTACCATCTGAGCCACCAGGGAATCTTATATGTATATATGGCTACACGGGATCTTAGTTGCAGCATACCAGGCAAGTGGGATCTAGTTCCCTGATCAGGGATCGAACCCAGGTCCCTGCACTGAGAGCACAAAGTCTTAGCCAATGGACTACGAAGGAAGTCCCCCCACGAAGCTTCTTTTGAACTCTAGTACGCTATGCTAAAATTTTAATATCAGGGGTACTGAGTTTACTTTGAAGAAGGACAAGAAAACAAAAAGAGGGATAATCTCTGTTAAAATTTTTTAAAATGCAATGCTAAGTTTTCTCAATGAATAAACGAAGCTTGAGAATGTATTTCCAAATATTTTATATTTATCAATACATTTATAAATAGACCATAAGTCAAAGAAGAAATCACGAGAAAAATGAGATATCAAACTATATGATGACAAAAGTACAATGTAACCAAATGTCTCGTTAAGGTCACTGTACAACAAACCGCTCATAATTAAATGGCATAAAAAAGCCATTTGATTTTGCTTGTAAATTCTGTGGTCTAGGAGTTCAGACAAGGACTATATGGATGCCCTGTCTCTGCTTCCCAGTGTCTGATCCTGAGCTGGGAAGACTGAAATATCTGGAGCAACTCAGTGACTGGTTTGGTGATATCTTACCTCACACGCTTGATACCTAGGCTTGGGATGACTGAAAGCTAAGCTCCCAGGAGCTGGTAAGCAGAGCACCTACGCATAACCTCTCTGCAGCCCAAGATTCTTCCTGGCCCGGAGGCTTCGAAGTAGCCAAATACACGGCTTCTGGGGTCTACAAATATGAGAGTTCCCTTTAAATATTAGTAAAGATGCAGATCAACTGAGGCTCTGGTACATTGCTATAGGAGTGGAATATAGAACAAGGTGACTCAGGCAGTAAAGAATCTGCCTGCAATGCGGGAGACCCAGGTTCAATCCCTGGAAAGATCCTATGGAGAATCCCATGGACAGAGGAGTCTGGCAGGCTGCATTCCATGGGGTTGCAAAGAGTTGGACACAACTGAGCGACTAAAATTTTAACTTTCATAGACCAAACACTGTGTAAAACTTTATGGGAGTTTCTAATAAAGTTTTGCATTTATGTAAGAGGGGTACATTTCAAATATTTTATTTTCATAAAAGAAATCAACGTCAAAGAATATAGTTGTATGATTTCCATGGTATGACTAGGCAAAACTAATCTATGGTGACAGAAATCAGAATCATAGTTATGTATGGGAGGTGGAAATTGACTGGAAAGTGGCAACAACTTTCAGAGTCAATATTATTGAATGATAGTTACTTTGGATATGATAACAGTATTGTATTTAAGGAGACAAATCTCTAATAGTAAAAATATGCACACTTCAAGTGTCATATTGTCTATAAGCTACTTTCAAATAGCTCATACATATATATACAGGAGAGAGAATGCCCAATAGATACATGCACTGACATAAACAACAAGGAAAAGCAAGTATTTTATTTAAAGTTTATCCATCTAGTTGACATATACATGAGTTTTCATTGTCCAATTATTTCATTATCTGTATGGATTTGAAAACCTGACATCTAAAAAATACATTAAATAAATTCTGACTGACACAATTATTTTAAAATTTGTTAATTAAAGATATTTCTTTTGTAACTCTTACATCAGAATATTTTGACAGTTCAAATATCACTATTTGATTTTATTATTACATCCAAAAATATTATTACCTAATCTTCACGAGCATTTTCATTATTTCAAATAAGCTATAGTGAACTGCAAGGAGATCAAGCCAGCCAGTCCTAAAGGAAATCAGTCCTGAATATTCATTGGAAGGACTGATGCTGAAGTTGAAGCTCCAATATGTTGGTCACATGATGCAAAGAGCTAACTCATTAGAAAAGACCTTGATGCTGGGAAAGATTGAAGGCAGGAGGAGAAGGGGGCAACAGAGGATGAAAAGGTTGGGTGGCATCATCAACTCAATGAACATGAGTTTGAGTAAATTCCAGGAGTTGGTGATGAACAGGGAAGCCTGGCGTGCTGCACTCCATGGGGTTGCAAAGAGTCAGACTTGACTGAGTGACTGAATAACAATAATTGTTTTGGAAATAAAAGTTTTGAACTAAATTATAAGAAATACAAAATTAAGCTGAAGTAAAATATTATGAAACTTATGTTAAGACAGTTGTAAGTAGATGTATCAAAATTGTTTTACATGAAATAAGAACATATTTGCCCTGAAGGAGGAAGAGACTTTGATAAAATATTGAATAGAAGGTCCAGACAATAAGATCAAAGGTAGGAACATATGCCTCCCTCCAACTAATCTAACTTGAGGAACCTATGTGGTGTTTTTATTTAAGAAACCAAGGTTGCATTCGATCGTTTACTTTCATTATCTGAAATAACTTACACTTTTAAGAACATGGGCAGTCTTACACAAAAGAGTGTTGGAAATGCGTTCAACCAGAAAATAATCCAGGAAGGCTGGGGACAGTTACCCTCTGGAATCTTTTCTAAGAATCTTTGAACCCTTTGTTCTTAAAAGCATCTAATATTTCTAATGATCATTCCTCGACTTCCAGTGGCTAAATTTTAGGAGAAAGCAGAGGTTAAAAGTGGTAAATGGGGCAGGTATTCTTTATGTACAAAGCTCAAAATTCGACCTAGAAGTAGGGATGACAGTTTAGTTTTTTGGAAGTAATCTCTTTATGTAATGAGATTTTCTAGGAGGTTTTTGGGTTTTTTGGTGCTGAAATTTCTTGTGATATAACTGAATTGCAGCACCAAAATGATAAAATGGATATTTATAAACTGGAATGTTTTTTTTTAATTTAGAAAATTTTAGATGAAGGATCAACTTATCTTTAAATAATAAATAATACTCAAACTTCTTCTAGATTCTCTTCTTCCCATTCCTCTTCTCTCAGAAGCAGGTACAGCCTGTAAAGAACAGCAAAGGGGAAAAAACTACAGAGATTTGTAAAAGAATAAGAAATACAATAAGGACATAATATACAAATAGAATTAAGTTTGAGAAATATTCCGTGTGTAAGACAAATAGAAGAAAACAAGATACAGAACAAATTGAATCCACTTGATGAATTTGTTCTTAGTAAACTGGCAGCATAACAGAAAACAGCAAAAGAGCATTTTGAAGTAATGGTTAAACTTAAATAAAAAACACCAAAATATTTGTGGTTTTGTTGCATTAATGTACATTCAACACAAAATAATTATATTTTTGCCACTAATTCAAATATTCATTTCTACTGCATTTTTGTTTCTTTATTATCCATCAATAAAAATCAAGATTTTTTTTTAAATTTTGGGAGATATAAGATATCTTGTCACACCAAGAAAAGCAGAATAAAATGTTTTGGAGACATCAAAAGAACATCTATATTTTACTTTCCCCATGTATAAGGAAACTGACCTATATTCAGAATTACCTATATATCATCGTGCTACTTTAGATTCAGCTGCAGGCAGAGCAGAGAATGAGTAAGGGGAACAAAGACTTGTGATACATCTGAAGGAGAGTGAGGAACTCACATAAGAGTTGAAAACCAAAGGAGATAATTCTAAATTACTATTTATTAGGCTGAGATAAATTATTACGCTCCATAAACCTTTGATTAGCATATTTAAGAATGTATATGTATTCCTTTGGCCTCCTTGGAAAGGTCTTCCCTCTTATTATTTGAATATAATTAGAAATCCAGCAATGAGAAGTGAAAATCTTAATTAAAAGTTACATTTATGGCATATAAAGTTCTAAATGTCACCCCTGGTTCATTATATGTCAATCTATCTAAAATATCAAAATTATAATAATCTGCCTCTTAAACAGAAGTTAAATTAAGTATTTTGGTTAAAAAAGTATATTATTAACTCAAAAAGATAATCAAGGCCTGAAAGCAATAGTGATACAGAAATGATAGTCATACTTAGAAATATAAATCATAGCACATGTCATCATGTCAGAGGTAAACTTCAGTGAAACATTTAAGAAGTGTCATTTAAAAAATATAATTGTTTGACATTGTTTATGTCATGAGAAGAGTTCTATTATTATTCATAAAAATAATACATCCACAGAAATAGTCTTAACCTGTTTAAGTATTTTCCCATAAGAACCACCATGAAAATTTCAGATCATACAAGTAAAATTGAATAGAAAACATCCTTACTTATGGTGCATGTGGAAAATAAGAAAATACTCTCAAAAATGACATATGGTATCCTACCAAATAAATTATTTTTGAGGTAGGTTATAGAAGAAAAGTGCATATCCAATAATATATCATCTCAAATTTAAATTCCTAATAATGTTATAAGAACTTATTCTTCAGTTTTCATTTCAATTTAATAATCTACCAATCAGATGTTTCAGATTTACATCTGAGGCCAGTTGTCAACATAGAACCGATGCACAAGCGATTACGTTCTGAATTAAGGTTTGATACACTGCCACCTTGTGATTGCTTGAAGAAAGTTCAAGTCTTTGGGGAAATGCATTTATAGAGAACTGAGAATTCAACCCCACTTTAACTTGAATGTTGAGCAAGAAACTAGCTCACGTTTTGCTTAGAAGCAAGCTGGTTGAAGAGAGGACAGAGTAGTCCAGGGTGGTTTGAACCTCTGCTCCACTAACATTAAGACCTTAGGAAAGTTATTTGACAACTCTTGTGCCGTCACTAAGTTGTGTGCAACTCTGACTGTGCAACCCCATGGGCTGCAGCACACCAGGCTCATCTGTCCTTCATTATCTCCCAGAGTTTGCTCAGATTCCATTGAACTGGTAATGCTGTCTAACCATCTCACCCTCTGCCATCCGCTACTTTTTGCCTTCAATCAAGGTCTTTTCCAATGAGTTGGCTCTAAGCCTTAGTTTACATCTCTAAAAGGTTTCCCTGGTGGTTTGGTAATAAAGAATCCACCTGCCAATGCAGGAGACTAGGGTTGCACCCCTGAGTCAGGAAGATCTCCTGAAAAAGGAAATAGCAACCCGCTCCAGTATTCTTGCCTGGGAAATCCCATGGACAGAGGAGCCTGGTGGGCTACAGTTCATGGAGTTGCAAAGGAGTGGGACATGACTTAGTGATTAAACAACAACAAAATATTAGAAATAATTATCTGATTACATCAAAGCATTGTCTTAAGAAGTGAACACAATGAAAACACAGGGTTACTCCTAGTATATGGTGCACACAAACTCTGTTAGGAATCACACAATTATTTTGAAAAACCAGTTTGTAAGTGATTTCATGACTAAGGCCAATTCTATTTTTTCTAAAATATTGCTGAGGGCATTTTTGCTTCTTCAGCAAAAAGTAAAAATGGATGGTTTACAGTGGGAGTCGTGACAATTACAGTTGCTATTTCAAAATAAAAAGACTATATACAATTCTAAATCCGAATTGTATTTCTATAGTTTGAGATCTCTATAATGCAATCATAACAGAGTCCTGAGTCAAATTCCTTTGTGCATCTTCCATTAAATTAACAGCTATGATATTTGTCTTTTACTGTACTTCTTTTTATACATCAAGCACATAATTATAATGCCTAGTGCATAGTAGGTGTTTTTCTTCACCATACAAAATCTTTCTGTAAGGTACAAATATTGCCAAGATGTTAGATTTATTTCAATGAGCATTTAGTCTGTATTACAAGTCAGTAAATGCAGTAAATAGTTATGAGAAAGTGAATGAACCAAATTAGTAAAAGTTAAAACTTGAGTACAACTAGCTAGAATACAAATCAGGGGAACTGTGACAAACTCACAAGCTAAAGAAGAAGCAGTTCTGATCAGAGTAGGGAAGGGTACAGAGAAGGTAAGCCCGAATAAAAATAAGGAGAAACATTCTGTTTCTCTCCTAGACATATTCCCCTGTATCCACTAGCAGTAAAAACTAGTGGCTCATTTGGCAAAAATGCAGATAAAGTAGGTGAATTTGTATGAGCAGAATTAATGACTTCTGAAAAAGTCCGGACTGTTGAAGTGACATTTAAGTGGGCTTCTGTTCCAGAGCAACCTCTTAAAGTGAAAAACTATTTGGACATTTCTCATCATCAAATTGTGTCTTATTTCTGGACATCTTTCTTAAAGGAATTATTTAAACCTTCAATGGTCAAGAGAAGATGTATGTTTTTAAATCAAAGAGCACGGCAGCTGTTTTTCACATCATCATGCCAGCAGTCTAAAATAAAGAGGTAAAAGGCAGCCTGGAAAACCTCCTCGTTTTCTACCATATTTATGAAGAGGCTAGTGCCCCCAAGTCAACAGGTCTGGCCATAAATGGAATTTAATAGTAGAAAGAGGACGGAAGACAAGGAGACAGATGAGGAAAGAGTCTAGAGATGCTGGTGAAATTCTCACCATAGCCAAAAAATATGAAGGGGCTGTCAGAGCACATTTTGATTGATGTTATTAAAAGCTAGCTAGATCGATAGCAATTGCTTTGAGGTCACAGTGTGCCACCCATTTCTACTCTCAGACTTGATGTGCTGTAAACTGTATTTAAGTTGAACTTCGCTAATTTTTCATAGCCACTCTGTGATATATAGAGCAAAACTGCTCCTGAGAGAAAGACGCTAACAAGGAGCCTCAGAGGCCACAGGCAGAGAAGAGCAGGTGGAAAGTAATCCAGTATACATCGTAGGAAACATCCTTTGTCAATAATTCAAATTAAAATTAGTGATTAATAAAATATGGAATATAGCCAGTTTCATAGAAGATACATTGAGGAAGTGATTGTATATATTGATAAAATGTATAAAATGCATAAAGTTGTGGAAGCTAAAAATGTACAATATGCATATATTACCTTTTCTGCTCACCTTTAATGAAGACAAGAAAAATATAATGGAACAGGAAGCAATGCAAGGTGACAATACAGGAAAAACTGTGAGAAAAGTTCCTCTTCGCTTTCTGCCACTAGGGTGGTATCATCTAATGGTATTACCATGGTTGGGCCTGACCTAATCAGGTAAAGCTTTAAAAGTGGGTCTCTGGAGGACAAATGGGAGAAGAGAGATGTGAGCCTGTTGCCTTTGAGAAGCAAATTGGCACTTGTGTGTAAGATCACATGGCAGGGAACAGTGGGCAACCCTTTGGAGATGAGGGTTTCAGTCTTGTAATCACCAAGAGCTGAATCTTGCCTCCAGGCAATGTCTGCAGAAGAAGACATCCAGGCTTGGGTTACACTGCAGTCCCAGCCTGTGCTTAGACTGGTCTTGAGGGAACCTGAGTAGCTGACCCAGAAGCTGTGGCCAGACTTCTAATGCACAGCAAGTGTGTGTTGTTTTCAGCAGCTAAACTTGCCATTGTTATACAGCAATAGAAAACTGATATATTTACAGTTTTGAGGAATGTCATTTGGGGATAGAATAGCAGGCTAGCAGTACTGAACTTTGAAACACGCTCTTTTGGCAACAGCTACAAGGCTACTCTGTCTACATACCTGGAGTTGGAAGAGATCATAACAATGTTAGGAGTCTTGCTGTTCAACCCGCTCATTTTATTTTTGCAGAAACTGCATCTCAGGGAGATTAAATAACTTGCCTTCAGGTCATATAACTATGATCTAGAGACAAGGAACAGACTTTGGCAGCAGAAGCCACCGTGGATGTGGAAGCCCAGGCAGGCAGTAGGCGAACCGAACGGAAGGGTAATTGTCATCAGAAAAGAACAGCAACAGAATCCACATGAAAACTGATGAAATCTAGGAGAAAAGGCAACCACCAGAAGAATTTGTGACAATATGTTGGAGCCCATCTCTGGAAAAACTGGCATATCTTCAAGGGATCAAATGATAGTTTACAGCACTGAGGAATGTGACTGGTATTTTCACCAGGACTGCAATTTAAACCATGAGCTTAGTTATAGGAGAACAAAAGCCTGATTGTTAGAACCAGGACATGAATTCCGTGAAAGCCAAGGACCAGATGATGAATGATGATAGCCACGGGTTTTGAGTAGGGATGTGAGCGATCTTAGTGATGAGATTAAGAAGGTGCATGACACAGAAGACCCACTGCCCATTTTCCCTCCAATACATCTTCCCATAAGGAACAGAAAGATCTTCTGAGGGAATAACCCTTCTATTTTTTTATAGTGCTTTTAGTAATCATTTTCAAGATGTAAAATGTAAGCACAGATTCTGTTAGTAGCTCAGTCATGTCCAACTGTTTTGTGACCCCATGGACTGTAACCCGCCAGCCTCCTCTGTCCGTGGGATTGTCCAGGCAAGAGTACTGTGTAAGGTCAGATCCCGGGGGCCATGATGGGCCGCCCTTTCTCTCTCCAGCCAGCGGCGGAGGTCTCTAACGGAAGAAGCCTCCCAGATCCCAGGGACCAATGACAGCACACTTCACCAGCTAAAGCCGCCCNTTGAAGTGACATTTAAGTGGGCTTCTGTTCCAGAGCAACCTCTTAAAGTGAAAAACTATTTGGACATTTCTCATCATCAAATTGTGTCTTATTTCTGGACATCTTTCTTAAAGGAATTATTTAAACCTTCAATGGTCAAGAGAAGATGTATGTTTTTAAATCAAAGAGCACGGCAGCTGTTTTTCACATCATCATGCCAGCAGTCTAAAATAAAGAGGTAAAAGGCAGCCTGGAAAACCTCCTCGTTTTCTACCATATTTATGAAGAGGCTAGTGCCCCCAAGTCAACAGGTCTGGCCATAAATGGAATTTAATAGTAGAAAGAGGACGGAAGACAAGGAGACAGATGAGGAAAAAGTCTAGAGATGCTGGTGAAATTCTCACCATAGCCAAAAAATATGAAGGGGCTGTCAGAGCACATTTTGATTGATGTTATTAAAAGCTAGCTAGATCGATAGCAATTGCTTTGAGGTCACAGTGTGCCACCCATTTCTACTCTCAGACTTGATGTGCTGTAAACTGTATTTAAGTTGAACTTCGCTAATTTTTCATAGCCACTCTGTGATATATAGAGCAAAACTGCTCCTGAGAGAAAGACGCTAACAAGGAGCCTCAGAGGCCACAGGCAGAGAAGAGCAGGTGGAAAGTAATCCAGTATACATCATAGGAAACATCCTTCGTCAATAATTCAAATTAAAATTAGTGATTAATAAAATATGGAATATAGCCAGTTTCATAGAAGATACATTGAGGAAGTGATTGTATATATTGATAAAATGTATAAAATGCATAAAGTTGTGGAAGCTAAAAATGTACAATATGCATATATTACCTTTTCTGCTCACCTTTAATGAAGACAAGAAAAATATAATGGAACAGGAAGCAATGCAAGGTGACAATACAGGAAAAACTGTGAGAAAAGTTCCTCTTCGCTTTCTGCCACTAGGGTGGTATCATCTAATGGTATTACCATGGTTGGGCCTGACCTAATCAGGTAAAGCTTTAAAAGTGGGTCTCTGGAGGACAAATGGGAGAAGAGAGATGTGAGCCTGTTGCCTTTGAGAAGCAAATTGGCACTTGTGTGTAAGATCACATGGCAGGGAACAGTGGGCAACCCTTTGGAGATGAGGGTTTCAGTCTTGTAATCACCAAGAGCTGAATCTTGCCTCCAGGCAATGTCTGCAGAAGAAGACATCCAGGCTTGGGTTACACTGCAGTCCCAGCCTGTGCTTAGACTGGTCTTGAGGGAACCTGAGTAGCTGACCCAGAAGCTGTGGCCAGACTTCTAATGCACAGCAAGTGTGTGTTGTTTTCAGCAGCTAAACTTGCCATTGTTATACAGCAATAGAAAACTGATATATTTACAGTTTTGAGGAATGTCATTTGGGGATAGAATAGCAGGCTAGCAGTACTGAACTTTGAAACACGCTCTTTTGGCAACAGCTACAAGGCTACTCTGTCTACATACCTGGAGTTGGAAGAGATCATAACAATGTTAGGAGTCTTGCTGTTCAACCCGCTCATTTTATTTTTGCAGAAACTGCATCTCAGGGAGATTAAATAACTTGCCTTCAGGTCATATAACTATGATCTAGAGACAAGGAACAGACTTTGGCAGCAGAAGCCACCGTGGATGTGGAAGCCCAGGCAGGCAGTAGGCGAACCGAACGGAAGGGTAATTGTCATCAGAAAAGAACAGCAACAGAATCCACATGAAAACTGATGAAATCTAGGAGAAAAGGCAACCACCAGAAGAATTTGTGACAATATGTTGGAGCCCATCTCTGGAAAAACTGGCATATCTTCAAGGGATCAAATGATAGTTTAAAGCACTGAGGAATGTGACTGGTATTTTCACCAGGACTGCAATTTAAACCATGAGCTTAGTTATAGGAGAACAAAAGCCTGATTGTTAGAACCAGGACATGAATTCCATGAAAGCCAAGGACCAGATGATGAATGATGATAGCCACGGGTTTTGAGTAGGGATGTGAGCGATCTTAGTGATGAGATTAAGAAGGTGCATGACACAGAAGACCCACTGCCCATTTTCCCTCCAATACATCTTCCCATAAGGAACAGAAAGATCTTCTGAGGGAATAACCCTTCTATTTTTTTATAGTGCTTTTAGTAATCATTTTCAAGATGTAAAATGTAAGCACAGATTCTGTTAGTAGCTCAGTCATGTCCAACTGTTTTGTGACCCCATGGACTGTAACCCGCCAGCCTCCTCTGTCCGTGGGATTGTCCAGGCAAGAGTACTGTGTAAGGTCAGATCCCGGGGGCCATGATGGGCCGCCCTTTCTCTCTCCAGCCAGCGGCGGAGGTCTCTAACGGAAGAAGCCTCCCAGATCCCAGGGACCAATGACAGCACACTTCACCAGCTAAAGCCGCCCCACCCCAGCCACGTAGAAGGACCTGTCAGCCCGCGACGCCTCTGCCTGGCAACCTATTCGAACCCCCGTCCATCTAGCCTGACCATCCCTCGCAAGGAGCGCATAAAAGCCACCCACTACATGGTCCAGGTACGGACTTCCTTGACCTGCTTTGTTCGGGTCCGGGAACCCCGCCCCGAAGCGCTTCGCCATTAAAAAGCCTGTTAGACACTCTTTTTGGGGTCCTGGTCGTCTTTACCTAACATACTGGAGTGGGTAACCATTCCCTTCTCCAGGGCATCTTCCCAACCCAGGGATCGAAGCCAGATCTCTTGCATTGCAGGCAGATTCTTTACAATCTGAGCCACCAGGGAAGCACAGAAACATATTAATTTTTAGTGCTTTCAACCTGTTAGTGTACTGTTACTCTCAATCTCTTCTAACAATTATGTTTTAAAAATCTTATATTGGTATATAGCCAGTTAACAATGTTATATAGTTTCAGGTGGACAGCAAAGGGACTCAACCATACATATACATGTATCCATTCCCCCCCAAACTCCTACCCCATACAGGCTGCCATATAACATTGAGCAGAGTTCCACATGCTATATATACAGTAGGTCCTTGTTGGTTATTCCTTTTAAATAGAGCAGTGTATACATGACCTTTCCAAACCCCCTAACTATCCCTTCTCCCCATCCTTCCCCCAGCCTACTACCCACCTGGCCCTGGCAACAACGTTTGTCTCTAAGTCTGTGAATCTGTTTCTGTCTTGTAAGTATGTTCATTGTATCATTTCTTTTTGGGGGGATCACCCTTTTAAATTAATTTTCCTCTCACCTACATTCACGTTTTATCTTTATTAAAAAGGGGGTAGTATCATTTCTGGGCAGAAGGCTTCTTTAGCCAACACTAATTAAAACATGGAGTTTTCATCATGTCCACGACTCATTCCTTCCCAGGAACCTTCTCTGTTGATTACTCACAGCATTTGGGTTCCCTCTTTGATCCCCCTGCATAGAAGACTAAGGAGATTTCAAACTACATTGGGAGTTAAAATTCAACTGTGTTTTCATTTATAATTTACAAAGAGATTTCCTTTCTTCACAGGGCATTTAGGCAGGGGTGTGAGTTTTCCTGGAGTTCTAAATTACCTTCCTGTAATAAAGACTTGTCCTGCCCACAGTAGTAAAGTGCAGCAGTTTTGATATCCTTCTTACAGTTCCAAGTGAACCAAGGTAAAAGTGCTAAATCCTTATTACTGCAGGATCTGTGAACTCTAACTTGAATACTGCTTCAGTTGTATACCAACTTGGAATTCAATGTAATCATTCATTATTTTAAAAGTCATAGTCCAAAGGGGAAAGATAGGGGAGGGATAAACTGGGAGATTAGGATTAAGATATATACACTTCTATATGTAAAATAGGTACCTAATAAGGCCTACGGTATGGCAAGGGGAACTGTACTCAATATTCCGTAATGACCTGTATGGGAAAAGAATCTAAAATAGGATATATGTATATGTATAACTGATTCACTTTGTTGTATAGCAGAAACACAACATTGTTAACCAACTATACTCTAATAAAATTTAATTTTTTTAAATTAAAAAACTGCAAACTGAAGAAAATTATATTAATAGTAAGCTTATACAAGAAAACTTACATGTTTTGACCAAAAATACCTACTCAACAACAATTAGACAGCAAATACCTCCTTTAGTAAAACTCAAGAGCCTATGAAGATCATTAGTACAACATTTTTCAAAAGGATAAAACAAAACAAAAAGCTATAGACTATACAGTCCATGGAGTTCTCCAGGCCAGAATATTGGAGTGGGTAAACTTTCCCTTCTCTGGGGGATCTTCCTAAGCCAGGGATCGAACCCAGGTATACCAGCATTGCAAGCAGATTCCTTATCAGCTGAGTTACAAGGGAAGCCCAAGAATACTGGAGTGGGTAGCCTATCCCTTGGACTGCAAGGCGATCCAACCTGTCAGTCCTAAAGGAAATCAGTCCTGAATATTCATTGGAAGGACTGATGATGAAGCTGAAACTCCAATACTTTGCCCACCTGATGCGAAGAACCAACTCATTGGTAAAGACCCTGATGCTGGGAAAGATTGAAGATGGGAAGAGAAGGGACCAATAGAGGATGAGACGGTTGGATGTCATCACCAATGCGATGGACATGAGTTTGAGTAGGCTCTAGGAGTTGGTGATGGACCGTGAAGCCTGGAGTGCTGCAGTCCATGATGTTGCAAAGTGTAGGACATGACTGAGTGACTGAACTGAACTGAACTGAGCCTATCCTTCTCCAGTGAATCTTCCTGACCCAGGAATCAAACTGGGGTCTCCTGCATTGCAGGCAGATTCTTTACCAACTGAGCTATGTATGGCAAAAACCAACACACTATTGTAAAGCAATTATACTTCAATTAAAAATAAATTAATTAAAAAACAAACAAAAAGGAAAATTGTTAGGGAAAATAAGTCAGTAATATGGCCCAAAACATATAGATAAGTGATAAATATAAAAATTGGGGTAAAGATGGATTTAAGAGGCAAGAGAAAGAAAAGAATTTGTAAGACCTCCTGCTTTATATCTTAGAGATGGTATCAACCTATAAAAAAGGTTCTGGATCAAGAATACATTTGGGTGGTTGAAGATGGAGGTTGAAGAGAGTGAGTCTGACTTTGGATACAATGTGTTCAAGATGAGGAAGGCTTCCAAGTGGAGATCCCATTTATGTGTTAATAAGGAAAGTTTAGGCTATGCTATAACTCCAAAATCCTGGTGACTTGTACCAAACAAGCTTTATCTCTCACTCTCACAAAATCTAGTTCAAGTTGGAAAGCTGGAGCCCTCTCTCAGCCTGCAGCTAAGCTGTCTGGCAGAGCTTACATGACTTTCACCCATAATCCACTGGCCAAAATGCTGTTATATCACCCAATTTAGTTGTAAGAAAGGTTAGAAAATGGTTTTTCCCTATTCCTATGAGGCATAAAACAGTGCAAGGAAACACAGAACAGTGTCTCTGCCTAAAGACTGTCAGAAATATGTTTGAGCTTAGGAATGAGAGATTCTTATTAGAATTATTTGCTAAGTCTTAGTGAAGTCCTAAAATAGAACTCTAATTTCTTCATGTAGAAAGGAAGTATAATAAGATATACATTTTCTATTTGGCATGATGTTATAATAAAATCAAATGATTATGCAGAAATACTAAACCACAAACCAATAAATTAAAAAGCAAACATGTTTTATACTATATTTATTCTAGAATAGCAATATATACAGAATGGACTGTAATTACTCTTTTGTTTGATACTTGCTTCTTAATGCAGTAAAATGAAAGTGTTGTATGTGTTTGCATTTGTTTGTGGTAGTCATCTTTCACACCTAATAGCAGCAAAGAGTACCAGATGTTTTCCTTTTCCACTTCATGATTTCCACCTCCACTTAGCTAGAGTTAAGCAGTTTTTCTGTAAAAAGAGTAGGTAGCATATATTTTAGGCTTTGCAGGCTATAAAGTCACTATAGGTTACTGCTCCAACTGCTAAATTCTGCCATTGTAGCAAGAAAGTAGCTGCTAACAAACTGGATGGGTGTGGCTGTGATCCAACAAAGCTTTATTTATAAAATAACAGTAGTATACTAAAGAGCACCAGTTTATCCAAAAGAGCACATCGATAATAGCAGACTTAGATGTTAGGCAGGGTATGAACGTGTTGCTCAAAGGCATTTTCTTATTCCCTCAGTTTAGCCCCCAGAACAATTAACACCTGTCAGTAGTGCTGGGTGAGCAAAAAAGATTTCTCCTGCACAAAGACCCCTACTGGGATACGTGACTAAACTTGTATAGAGGTTAATGGAATAGTTTGAATAAGAAAATCTCCATGGGTATTATTAAATAGTAAAGACAAAGTAGAAAACAGATTAAAATGTCAAAACACTGAAGCTTAAGGAAATCAACCAACTGATCAATTATAATCAAGTCATCTATTTTCCCACTATTATTTTTAGTTGAGAAATCTTTATGTACCACTAGCCTTTCTTGAATAAAGGAACATAGTAATTGTCATTAAACAATAAAGCAACACTATTTGTAATTTGTGATGCTCAGGAACTTATAAGCAGACTGGTTATCAAGTCTTCTCTGTCTTTTTCTTTAGCCTGTAAAACACCTAAATGCCAAAACATTTATTTATGAAGTGACTCCACAACCACCACGCCTATTATTAATGTTTTTCTTTCCACTTTCATATTTTACGCAATCCTCTCAGGCTTTTGGAATACTATAGTAGTGTTCAAAATAGCAAATTCCCTACCAGTTACAATAGGTAAGAACATAAATCTTAATCTCAACAGAAAAGGAAAAATAGGTATTGCAGTGAGATGTCTTCATTTTCTTAATGACAGCTGCTAAAAGAAGGTCTAGCTCCAAAGACAATGTTACTGGTTTGGTGGGGGAAAGTTCTCCATAGTTGCAATTCTATGTGCTTGTCCTTCCTGACTGTGAGGTTAGCACAATGGAAGCTAATTACTCTGTTGGGTCAGAGGCCATTGACAGTAAAAAGGCAAACTGTGATAGAGGAGGAACCTCTTTTCACCTTCTGCCTGTAGGTTGCTGAGTGATGTCAGCTCTCATTCTGATTATATTAAGAGACTAAAAGATGAAATGGCTTTATGCCTCTTTAGCATTATCAATAATACAATGGGCCCTGGGACTGAAGCTTCATGAACACTCTCTCATTTTCTCATCTTTGATTATTCTCTCCCTCATGCTGCACTTATTGATCTGATACTCAACCTGTTGGCAATTGGAGGTCTAGAATTTCACCTGTTAATTACATTTCTTGTGGTTCCAAAACAGATCCATGCCATGAGGCACCTGCAAACGTAGTGGGCATACTATGAATTTATAAACTCCCATATTCCCACCCTCTGCAGCTTTCTTACAAAGTTTAAGTAAGAAGTTTTCCTATAACCCATTCTATAAGGAGACCACATTCTTAAATTTAGTGTAAGACTACATTATTGTGGTCTTATATTTGGTATATTTAATGTGCTATTGTAAATCTATTATTTAGAGATACAAGCCCAATTCCTTCAAGCAGCATTTACTGATTGCCTGCTTTTTGGAAAGTATTGTCCTACAAATAATACAAAGAAAAGAGCTATAAGGAACTACTGTGATTAGAGTTATACAATAAATTATGGATGATAAGAACTATAACTGAGCTTTAAACAAATTCTCTGAAAGTGTTGAAGAATGAAGATTAGTGAGCTAATTAAATTGTTACTCTAGAAAATAATTAAAAATCAAGACTGAGTAAACATCTTTTCTAGCACATGTTTTCGTCTTGTCTTATGTACCTGCTATGCTCATCATTATCCACTCACTTATCTAGATCTCAACCTGGACGTTGCCTTTTGCAACATACAAGTCCAGGACTTAAATGAAAAGACTTGGATTCAAACCGTTTGACTTTGGGCTTATGTATATCATTCTAAATCTCAGTTTCCTCACACACACACAAAAATTGTGGATAATTATTATAACCAATTCTCTGGCTTATGTTAAGGATCAGATAAGATGAAGTGAGTTGTTGTTAATGTACCCACCTAACTCTTAACAAATACGAGGTCTTTTTATATTTCCATCTTCCAACATTTACGCTTAGTCACTCAGTCATGTCAGACTCTGCAACTCTACGGACTGTAGCCCGCCAGGCTCCTCTGTCCATGAAATTTTCCAGGCAAGAATACTGGATTGAGGTGTCATTTCCTCCTTCTGGGGATCTTCCTGACCCAGGGATTGAACCTGTGTCTCCAGTATCGCAGGCAGCTTCTTTACCCACTGAGCCTTCGAGGAAGCCATTTATACTATGTAGAGCATGCATTCATCATTATTTTAATTTAGCAACTCTTTTTTGGAACGTAGAATGGATGGGCAGTAGCAGTGACACCATTATGTAATATTTCCACTGTACAAGTACGGTAGACATATCAATAAGTAACTGCAAAAGCATATAAAGTAGCAAAATGTACTCACATACTTGGGAAGTGATGAGTTGTGAAGAAGTATTTTCTTTGTTTCCAATATATTTTATTTAACAGTAAGTTTGTATGAAACGTCCCTGGTGGTACAGTGGCTAAGACTCCATGCTCTCAACACAGGGGGGCCGGATTCAATCCATGGTCAGGGAACTAGATCCATGTGCCACAACTGAGACCAAGAGCAGCCAAATAAATAAATATTTTAAACATTTAGTAAGTTTATATACTTAATTTTTAATATTGACTATATTTAGTGACTGGTTCTCAAAATTCCTGAAAAAGTAACAAACAGTTCCTGCAAACCAGTTTGAAATAGGTCCATCTCACCATTACCTCTGTCGACATGCAAGCTCAACATACTGACAGTATATACTACACAGTATATAGTGCCTACTGCAGTATATGGTATATACAGAAAAAGAACTCCTCAAAGCTTATAGCCAAATCCTCCACAGTTCCTTTCATAGTGCTTATTTTTCCCTTTTGCAATTTGATGTTGTGAAAAAGTGTTAGTTGCTCAGTCGTGCCCAACCCTCTGCGACTCTCTGGACTGTAGGCCATCAGGCAGGCTCCTCTGTCCATGGAATTCTCCAGGCAAGAATACTGGGGTGGGCAGCCATTCCCTTCTCCAGAGGATCTTCCTGACCCAGGGATCAAAGCTGGGTCTCGTGCACTACAAGTAGATTCTTTACCATTTGAGCCAAGCAGCTTGGCTTGCTGTTGTACACAAGCACTTTTCATAGGGTATATATAAATACACTATTTCCTCCACTAGCCTGCAAGCTGCTTGAAGACAGCTACTCTGTCTCAAGAACCTGTATGCCCTCAAAATATAAAATGGAAGTGGACATAAGGAGACATTCCATAAATATAGAAATACATTTATTTTAACACATTAATGTTCCACCCTTAACTGATCTGTTTGACCAATGCCAAAATAACTACTTATGCTACAGTGAAATCCAATTCAAAAGAGCTCAAGAAAAGAACGATCATTTTGGCCACACATAATTGAGAATTACACTGGGTGACTCAATTTAAAATCAAAGAAAGAGTTGAAGGAAAGCCATGAGCTTGGGACCAATGTTTCCAGAATTTATTTGGCCCATCTCTGATATCTTCTTGTTTCATTATAACCAATACAACTTTAGAAAAAATTAACTCTGGCATTGTACACAATAGGTTTATTGATTCATTCCACAAATAATTATTATATATAAGTTCTCTCTCTGGTATCGTTCTTAAGGTTGTAAATAATAGCACAGTAAAAAATTAAAAGAGAAAGACAGACAGACAGACAAGCTTCCTGTTATAATAGTTAATGGTCTAGTGATGATGAGACCAATACATAATGACAATATAGTGGGAAAGGCTTTACACAAAGGAAAGTTTTGAGGTCTCAGGGGCACAGAAGAAAAGCACCAAAATTAGCCTTCAGAAGTTGGCAAAGAATTCCAAGAGAATTACTGTCCAACCTGACCTCTAAGATATGACAAACAGTCACCCAGGTCAAGTCTGTTAAAGACTAACTTCCTTACTGATTTAAATTTTATGTTCTTCATTCTGGAAATATATTGCTCATATTTTAAAACATTTCCTGTGAAACAAGAGCTTTCAGCTAGAAATATGACCAAACCTAGTAATTTTTAGACTTATGTAGGCAGAGGTCAAAGAACTGAAATCACTGTTCTTGTTTAGAATAGGTAGAAAATTTTCAACTTATTTGCTCTGATGAGAAGATATAATAAGTATAGTGAAAAGGTCCAAGCAAGCACTTGATATTTCTTCTTTTCCTGAACATAAAATCAGTTTAGAAGAGGTTAAGATGGTAATGATGAAACATACATTAACTTCACAGGCTCATCCTATAAACCATGTTGTTGGGGAAAACTTAAGCAGTATTAAACTACTTTCCCCCAAAATAAGATATCTTATATTTTTATTTAAAGATGCATTTGAAGAAAAGAACATTTATCAGAATCTTAACCTATTTCCTTATGAACTGCATGCATAAATGTTTTTCTCTACCAAATTAATTCTTTTATTCTCTTTTTACAGTAATCCCATCTTCTAGGTCAGAAAGGGGTTGAAAGGTGAGAGAAAAGAATTCTCAGAGAGAGTCTTGGGATTGAATAACCATTAGCTTATTCACTCCAGCTAGGGCAAGAGTAGGAATCTGACAGAGTTCATTCGTGACAAGAATGAAAATCCCGTACAGAGGATTAACTTGATATAATAGCATTTCATCAAACTAACTATACAATATGCATGTGAGCAAAATCCCAACTACAGTTTAACAGACCAAGCAAAGGAGGTGGATAATATACGTTGAAACTGTGAGGACTGGCTATATTCCCTCTTAATTAACATATCCCAAGTGTGTTCATTGGGTGATGAAGTTTGCTAAATTTGTGAACTCAAGGCAGAAATTGGCTGCTATATGTCAGGTATGGTGTTAAGCTTAGTCATTAAAATAATTATTTGAGAACTTATTATCTCCATTTTTACAAATAGGAATAATAGTGATATGGAAATAACTTTATTTTAAAAGAGTCCATGTCTCTGATAGAATTCAATACTATTTCTAGATCCAAAGCCTTTCTCACTTTCCCTGCCAGATATACAATAAAAATGGAAGAGATTAATGAATATACAAGAATGCTTTCAGTTCAGTTCAGTTGCTCTGTCATGCCCAACTCTTTGTGACCCCCATGAACTGCAACACTCCAGGCTTTCCTGTCCATCACCAACTCTTGGAGCTTGCTCAAACTCATGTCCATCAAGTCGATGATGCCATCCAACCATCTCATCTTCTGTCATCCCCTTCTCCTTTTGCCCTCAATCTTTCCCAGCATCTGGGTCTTTTCCAATGAGTCAGTTCTTCGCATCAGGTGGTCAAAGTATTGGAGCTTCAGTATCAGTCCTACCAATGAACATTCAGGACTGATTTCCTTTAGGATTGACTGGGTTGATCTCTTTGCAGTCCAAGGGACTCTCAAGAGTCTTCTCCAACACCTCAGTTGAGTCCTCTCAACACCACAGTTCAAAAGCATCAATTCTTCAGCACTCAGCTTTCTTTATAGTCTGACTCTCACATCCATACATGACTACTGGAAAAATGCTTTAAATGTATTAAAGAATACTTTAAACAATAATATTTTTCTCTGGAGCACCTCTTTCTAAAAGTATTTTTCTGTGAATCACCTAAAGTGGTGTTTCATGGTATTTTGGCAGATGGATGAGAATTCCTTTGCTAACACTCCCAGAAAGGGTTAAATTATATGAGTCCCACTATCACAATAAATATATAAAATTGACATAAATCACTATATGACATATATTCATATAGAACATGATATGTATAACATTTCTACATATTTATGTAGAAAATGATAACTCCTGGATGGTCTCACTTTGAATGAATTGCTACAATTTCAATTAACACTAAAAATGCAAGGTTTAGGGCTGCCAACCCCTCATGCAGTTAAATATCCATGTATAAAATTTTACTCCCTCCAAACTTGACTATTAATAGCCCTTTCTTGATTAGAAAGCTTATAGATGTAAATATACACATTCATCAAATTATAGATTTATTACAATCAACATTCCCATACCAATAATTTCATTCTAAATCCAAAGTTTAACTTCAAATTTGAATCAAACAGTAAATTGTTAAGCTAGAGTTAAATTCAAGGTTAGTATTTATATAATTTCTAACTCTGTTTGAATACAAATTACCCATGACATGGAAGAAAAGATTTCCTTTTAACTCTTCCTTATTAGTCATTTCGGAGAAGGCAATGGCACCCGACTCTAGTACTCTTGCCTGGAGAATCCCATGGCCAGAGGTGCCTGGTAGGCTGTAGTCCATAGGGTCGCTGAGTTGGACATGACTGAGCACCTTCCCTTTCATTTTCACTTTCATGCATTGGAGAAGGAAATGGCAACCCACTCCAGTGTTCTTGCCTGGAGAATCCCAGGGATGGGGGAGCCTGGTAGGCTGTCATCTGTGGGGCTGCACAGAGTCAGACACAACTGAAGCAAGTTAGCAGCAGCAGCATTAGTTATTTAAATAACCAATTTTCTAACTTCCTCAGAAATGGTACGTTTTTGGAGTTTTCCAATTTATAGATAAGAAAAAAATGTAAATAAAAAGAGGTATAATTATGAAAAAATATTTTATAGTATTTGAATTGCATGTTCTTAACATAATGAGCATTATTTAATTGTCAACTAAAAGTGAAATAGGAGCTAAAAGTATCATGACTCACTTTTTTGTGGTCTTCACCATTCTGACTTATCTAAGGAATTTAAGAAGTTTAATCCACAGGTGTTAGATTAAGGTGTATATTCAATTAAATTCGTTAATACTAAAGCACCTTCTGATTGAGTTCAAAAGATGGTAACATTTTTAGAGGAAATTCATACAGCATGGTTCTTAGCCTCATATGTATTTGATTCGCCTGGTGATATTAATATTTGGTGATATTAACATTTTGTAATAAAGTGACATTTCTAATACTGAGAGAAATCATATTATCTGGCTAATCCTCAGAACATTCATCAGAGTCAGGTTGCTGAGAAATATGAACTTTCAGTTTCTAAAAGGAAAGAACAGAGAATTTACGCTATTTACCAAAATGATGACTACTAGCTATTCTGTTTGTGGGCATTAAATGCACTGTTCTAGAGGTTAAGAAAAGGAACCTTCAGGATGGTTTACGGATGAAATTTTGTAAAGAAACTTTGAGGGTCTACTTAGAGCCTCCTTCAGACTCCTAAAGTTGACACACTGATACTGTCTCCATTTGAGAAGGACTCACTGCCGAGGGAGATCCTAAAAGCTTAATCATTTAGTTTAGGAATGTTTCTTACTGATAGTTCTTCTCCAAAGTGAACTCCTTTCTATGTATCTACTTTATTTTATTTTATTTTTTTTTTTGAAGACTCAGCTTTCAAACTGGAAAAAAGCAACAGAAACTCACCCCATCTCACACCTGTAGGCTCCAACAAAACTGAGTCTCTGATGTGCAGCTGTCCCTACAGAGATCTTGCTAAGCTTGAAAAATCACACCATGAAGTAATAACTCAAGTTAAGACTAGGGATGTAGCTCTGAACCTGACTAGAAAGTCCTTAGGAGAATTATCCGGGACAATGTCTGTACAAATCTGAACACAGACGCAGCGCTGTTGCAGCCTAATACATCCTTGGCCACAGTGAAGCCTTTGGTGCCTGTCATGTGAGGTAGCTCGGTAGGAGAGGGAAGGGACAAACAGCAAGAGAAGCCTCTGTACTGCTGTTGGGGATCCCCCTACCTTCCCAAATCACCGAGGATATGGAATCACCATTGACTTCCTAGATACTGCCAAATTCTTCCGTATCCCACACACTGCTGGATGGGGAGCTAATCTAACTGCGGCTCAGATGACTTAAAGGGAAGCGAGAGCCAGGCTGCAGCCAGGAGCTGGAGAACAAGAAAACTGCAAAAGAGAAGTTGAATGATAAGAAAATAGATAGCTGATCATACCAAGTGATGCGTGAGAACAAGAAGTCAGCCAGCCTTTCGTGGTATACTAGAAAGTGTACAGGTTGGGGACCTAAATTTTATTATTTATTATTTTTAAATGCAGCTGCTACATGGTATCTGGGGATTATACATGCATGACCTTTAACTTCAGAGAGAGAAGAAACAAGTAAGGGCATTCCTTTTTCAGGAGATGTTTGTGGTGTTGTCTGCTTATATAAATGTTCATCTCCGAAGCTCCACGGGTAGAGAACAGTGCAAGGGAAGAAAGAGAAACATGAGGAAACCTCTGCACTGGGGAAAGGTAAGAAATACAAAGAGCCTGATTACAGGGGAGTGAACTTGAACAAATCTTCCACCCTTAGAAACAACAAAACATCACAGAAATGGCCTTCCCTATTTTTTTTTTCTTCTCTCTTTTTTCCCCCTGCAGTAGACTTAAGTTTCCAGCTCTCTCACTGTTCTACCTCCTCTGGTACCCACAGACCTTTACACAAAGACACAGCCATTCTGGTGGAGGACCTGCAACCTGCCCTCTATACTGAACAGTGAGTAGGGGGTTCAGTTTCACAAATGCTAAGTCACTTCAACTGTGTCCAGCTCTTTGCGACCCTGAGGACTGTAGCCCACCAGGCTTCTCTGTCCATGGGGATTCTCCAAGCAAGAATACTGGAATGGTTGCCATGCCCTCCTCCAGGGGATCTTCCCAACCCAGGGATCGAACCCTTGTCTTTTACATCTCCTGCATTGGCAGGCAGGTTCTTTCTGCCTAGTGCCACCTGGGAAGTCCATGAGGAGTCATCATCTTATAGGGTTCAGCTAAAAAACAAATAATAACAAACAACTCTAGCGCTCTTACTGCCATCGTCATCCAACCATGTCTTCTACTTTCCTTTTATGAAGAGAAGTTCTCTTCCCTAAAGCTTCCTGGTGTTCTGACTACCTGTAAGCCCTTCCATTTGCTAAACACAGCTATTTCCTTTCACACGGATGGGCCTGGAGCTTATCATACTAACTGAAGTAAGTCAGAGGAGAAAGACAAATCCCATGTGCTATCACTTATATGTGGACTCTCAAATATGATACAAATGGACTTATCTATGAAACAAAAACAGGCTCACAGACATAGAGAACAGATCTGTGGTTGCCATGGGGGAGGAATGATGAACTGGGAGTTTGGGGTTAGTAGATGCAAACTATTATGTGGAGAATGAATAAGCAACAAGGTCCTTGTATAGCACAGAGAACTATATTCAATACTCTATGATAAGCCATAATGGAAAAGAATATATATAGTATATATATGTATGTGTATATATATATATATATATACACACACATACAGATGTATGTATAACTGAATCACTTTGCTGTACAGCAGAAATTAACACAGCATTGAATCAACTATATTCAATAAAAAACAAAACAAAAACATAGTTGCTTCAAGTTGAAAACATATCTCTAATGGCATAGAAGACATCCTTCTAAAGTACTTGAAATGAGAAAAAGGAGGAAAACAATAGTCATTTTGCCATGCTATTGAGAAAGCTGTGTATCAATGTTTTTTATGTCTAGAGGAAAGTACATTTATTTGCTGACCTTTAGAAAGTCTCCATTAGCTGCTCTATTTTCAGATGGAAAGAACGCAAGAGAAGCTTAACCCGAAGCTCTGTTGTGATGAGAACTGGCCTTCCCTGAAGCCAGGAAGTTTTTCCAGACTCAGCTCCTCATCTATCAAATGGGGACAGGCTGCAGGGTTGATTATAGGCAATGGGTCTGAAAGACAGAGCTCAGTGTAATAAGATGAGCATTCGTGATACATGGTGAGATATGGGGATGACTTTATTTTCTCTTATCAGGGAAATGAAAAAGATGCCCTCCTAACTGCAGCTCTACACTGTATTTATTCTATTCAATGATTTTTTAAAAAAATTTTCTCTTTTGGCTATACCACTCAGCATGTAGTGCCTTAGTTCCCAGACCAGGGATAGAACCTGTGCCCCTAGCAGCAGAAGCTCAGAGTCTTAACCACTGGGCCACCAAGGAAGTCTGATCTACTTAGTGGTTTTGCGTGTGTGTGTCTGTGTGTGGGTAACATGCCCCTCCACGTACCAGCCACCCATACTCCATACACCTCCCTTTTCAAAAATGAGAATGGACAGACTCATGTAGCAAGAACAACAGTTCCTACCCCATGTAAATAGAGGAATAAAGGTCATGAGGAAGAAAGGGAGGGGATTTCAATCTATCTACTATGAGCAATAAAACTCAAATATTTAAAAAACAAAATACAACACCTACTATGCCATGTAGTCAAGAAAAATCTAGCTATATTATTTTTCCAAATATATATGTATCTTCTCTTTGTGGAGTAAATATCTACATTTTTATATAAAATTAGCTATCAGTAAAGCACATTAACTACACTGCTGTTGGTGTTAGTCAAGGTAGTCAGCCCCATTTTCTGCTACTAGAAAAATTTTTTCAAGGAATAGTTAACTATGCAGATGCCTGCAAAAATGCATTGTATCGAATTCTCCCCATTGAGTAAATTGAGATCCTTAACTTTACTGCTTGGTTATAATTGTATCGACTATAAATCTGGCTAAACTTGCCAAATAAATAAAGCCATTTATTTCATTTTGGGAAAGGCAAATGTGAAATTCACGTAGTTTTATTTTTCTAATGCTTCCACTTATTGATTTACTCTGTATTTGCTTTCCATGTGTTTGTAAAAACATATTTTTTCATTATGTACATGGTTCTCCAACAAAATCCATCGTCATTTTTCTTTCAATTTAGATAGGTCATATGATTTTTATTCTTCCATTAAGTGGACTGGAGTACTCCTGGCCAGAGAGCTGTGATTTATTACCGACTGAAGCAGCTTTGTTGGGTAAGTTCACAAGCTGGTTCTCTTTAATATCCTATTGTGCATGCCATCTGGGCCTGCTGTTCTCAGTGCACTCAGTTTTTCAAATATTCTCTCACCTGTTTTTTTTTTTTTTTAAGATATGCTGCTATTTTGCTAAGCAACTTGTTAACCTCGATTATTCATCTATCCTCCTTTTCAGAAGGTAGAGAGTATAAAAATAACAACTGAGTCTAAATCAGTATCCTGGACATTTTCAGAAGTTATTCATTTTGTTGATGCATATTTAAGAGACTAGTTTATTTCCCTCATGAAACTATCAATACATCTTGACAAATACTGAAATAGACTACACGGAAGTTACCTTTCTACTTTCTTGCCCTTAACACAACTAGAAAGAGCAAACACTTCTATTTTCTGTGTCTAATGCAAACCTCTTTTTGTTTATCGAGGAAGAGACAAAGAACTCAGGGATCATGAGTCAAAAGATGATATACAGTGGCCCTCCACCCATAGATTCAACCAATCTCAGATCAAAAATACATGGTTGTTTTTTTTTTTAATTTCCAGAAACTCTCAAAATGCAAAATTTGAATTTTCCACACACCAGCCACTATTTACGGACTTTTCACATGGTGCTAGTGGTAAAGAATCCACCAGCAAGAGACAGGTTTGATTCCTGGGTTGGGAAGATCCACTGGAGAAGGACATGGCAACTCCCTCCAGTATTCTTGCCTGCGAAGAGGATCCTGGTGGGTTATAGTCTATTGGGTCGCAAAACATTGGACATGACTGAGCGTCTGAGCAGCAGCTACTATTTACAAAACATTTACATTGCACTGGGTGTTATGAGTAATCTGCTGCTACTGCTAAGTCACTTCAGTCGTGTCCGACTCTGTGTGACCCCATAGATGGCAGCCCACCAAGCTCTGCTGTCCCTGGGATTCTCCAGGCAAGAACAGTGGAGTGGGTTGCCATTTCCTTCTCCAATGCATGAAAGTGAAACGTGAAAATGACGTCACTGAGTCGTGTTCAACTCTCAGCGACCCCATGGACTGCCGCCCACTGGGCTCCTCTGTTCATGAGTAATCTAGACATTATTTAAACTACATGGGAGGATGTTAGATTTGATAAATACAAATACTACACAAATTATAAAAGGCACTTGAGCACCTGTGGATTTTGTTATCTATGGAGGTTCCTGGAGCCAGTCGCCCAGAGTTACCAAGGGACGACTATACAGCAAGAAGACTAAACAAAATAAGTAAATGGACATTATAGTATATTGGAAGTTGTAAAGATCATGATGAAAAATAAAGAGGATAGGCGGAGTTGGACCAGAGGCAAGAGTGATTTGGAAGACCTCACCAAGACAAGGCTCAGAACACTGAAGTAGTTGAAGAGGGTTAGGTGGCTTCCTGGGAGAAGTACTTCCAAGTAGCTTCAAGCCATGCAAAGCCATTAAGGCAGGAATGTGCCTGACACATTTGCAGAGAGCAAGAAGCCAGTGTGGCTGAGGCAGAGCGAAGAAGGAAGGAGAAGAGGGGCCACCTATTCCTGATGGCCCTGTGGCTGGTGAAGGACAGAGACCAGGCTGTGGCTTAGGTGTCAGGACAGATGANGGAGATGAGTGGTTCTATTTTGTTTAATACATATTCAGGCATCTGAATTTCTTCCATGTGTTTATGTGACACAATATTATCTCCTAACTTCTTGAGGGTAGAAACCACAGCAAATATTGCATACTTCTGTAAACATTAAGTAAGTATGTTGTTTTCAGTCGATGATGAAGACCGTCAGAGAGCCAAATCACCTGAGTTATCCATTCTTTTGCATGACTAAGTTACACATTGGTTTATGGATAAAGAATATGACACTTGTTCCAGTTCTTTTTGCTGAGAATTTTTAAGTCCCCAAATCTCAAAGGATTATCATAGTTTCGAGCTGAGAGTATAATAGATATGAATATTATTTTTCAGGAACACCAGGATACATTATTATGCAAATTACTCAATTTTATTCAATTCCGTAAAAGTTAGTCTCTTGATTCAGAAATATAAATTCTATGAGATATCTACTGACTGACTTTTAATAAAAGTGTATTTTTTTAACAAGAAATCACTTTAGTTTTCTAAGCCTCCCATTTTGAAGAGATGGAAGAAACATGTTTTATTTATTTGGGAATTATATAACAGCATTATGAAATTTTAATCAACCTTCACATAAAAATAAGCAAGTCTTATTCTTAAAGGATAAGAATAAGGATTTTTTCTTATTTTCTTAGAATAGAAAGTTCTTAAACCCTAAATAAGTAGACATTATTTGCTTATTCCAGTACAAAAAAAATGGCTTCACCCAAAAATAATTCTAGGAATTAGTAATTTTTTATAGCAACATTCCTTAAGAAAACTCATAACCAATGTACATTTGAAACTTTGGAAATAATTACAAATTTTGAAGCTATCAATTAAATAAGATAAATTAACAATACTTACAAGGATATGTTAAAAAACTGAAGTTTTGGGATCTATCTGCTCTATATGTAAACTCTTAGTCAGTATTTCATCATAAGAAAATATCATTAAAATCCATAGAAGAAAAACAAACACATCAGTGGTACTTGACACATATTGGCCAATTGTAACATGCTTTCAATCAATATAATCACCAATAATGAGGCAACTATCATGTTGTCCCTTTAAAAGTCCACCATTCTGGTGATGAAGAATAACCAACTATTATTTTATTGCAACTGTATCTGTACCACATGGATTTTACTAAATGTTTTATTAGATGTTTCAAAAGACTCAATTTGCTGATTTTCCAAGCTATAACAGAAATATGATGCTCCCCAGGGTCAGTCTTTTTGGACTCCCTACTGTCCCTGTTTACTGTCTCTGCCCCCTCTGCCCCCACCCCTGCTGTCCTGCTCATTCTGACTTTTTGAAATAACCTTAATAAATTTCTCTCACAATCCATATCTACTACCACACACCAAACTCTTGACGTAAAACATGGAGTAAAATCATCTGGTTTGTGAACTAATAACACAAAACCTTACCTAGAAGACTGTTTTTCATCATTTCTCAGAATCTCACTGAGTTTTATTAAGCGCTTATAACTGGCCAGAAAGTGAATCAGTGACTTATGTGCATTTAAACCTCACAAGAAACCCATCAGATAAGAGACATTATTGAGGCAACCGAAGATTAAGAAGGCTAAGAAATCTGCCCAAGGTTATTAGCTAATCAGGGGTGAAGTTGGCTCCTAAGTAGCATGACATCAGAGTTCATGTATTTACCTACCTATGCTAGATTGCCCTCTCTCATTAATAGAAGGAAAGATTCCATCTGATTCTAATAAATTGGTTAATACTGTGCTCGCTTCGGCAGCACATATTCTAATAAATTGGTTAATACAGTGTCAATAGCCCTGGTGGAAGATTAAAGGTGCGTATTGTGATTTATCACACATTTTAGCATTTCCTAGGTTCTGTGGCTTACTTTTCATGGTAGATAGTATAAAGTCGAGGTCATTGCAGGAGCATTCATCTTTGCTACCCTCTTCAAGTCAGGCAGGGACATGGACTTCCTTGTTTGAGGCAATGTGAGCAGAAGTGACATGTGTCACTTCTAGACGGAGATGTTAAGAGCTGAGGGTGCTGGCCACGTTCTTTTCTACTTCTGTCCTAGCAACACACACAATTCCACACAGTGGCTTCTCTGTACTATTGGCTATGATTAAGTGTGTTAGTCATTCAGTAGTGTCCAACTCTTTGCAACCCCATGGACTGCAACTCTCCAGGCTTCTCTGTCCACGGAATTCTCCAGGCAAGAATATTGGAGTGGGTTGCCATTCCTTTTCCACGGGATCTTCCTGACCCAGAGATCAAACCCAGGTCTCCTGCATTGCAGGCAAACTCCTTACCATCTGAGCCACCAATAGTAAAGATAGGAACAATGACAGAACAGAGGCTGCTGCTGACCCAAACAGACATTTGTGAGTGAGATATAAGCCATGGCTGTTTTAAACTACTAAGATTTATACTGGTTATTGCCTGGCTTATCTTGGTTGCTTTTTTCACCAAATTTGTTTCGTCTTGGAACCTATTTTTCATAGAATACCTATTAACATCTAATAAGATGCTTGTATGACACAGAAAAATGGCTGGAATAACTCATCCCTCATGCAATATTTATTGTGGCTGTTCACTTGCTAAGTCACGTCCAACTCTTTGCTACCTCGTGGACTGTAGCTCGCCAGATGCCTCTGTCCACGAGATTTCCCAGGCAAGAATATTGGAACGGGGTGCCGTTTCCTTCTTCACGGGATCTTCTGGACCCAGGGATTGAACCTGCATCTCCAATGTCCCTGGGGTCCCCAAATGAACATACTCAAAGTATATAACTTATCTATTCTGTTTATGGACATTTATGTTTTTCAATATTATTGCTTTTACATAAAAAGCTGCTGTAAGCATTATTATGCTATAAGCATATCTCTGCATAAATGTGTTTAAGAGCTGCTGTAAAGTACATATCCAGAGATGGACAGCTTCTTCAGCTGTACCAGATGTTGGCAAGTCACTCTGTGAAGCTGAACACATTTTTGTTAATATGCTATCTGCAGTGTAAAAGTTGTACTCCTACTCTAGGCCCTCACCAGCACTTACTATTATCAACCTTTGTAATCTTGATCAGGTTGATGGATGTGAACCAAAATCTCATTTTAAGTTTTATTTTCCTTTCCAGTGGGATTGAGCATCTTACTTTTATTAGATATTTAAATTTCTTCAGTTCACTGCTTGCTCATTTCCTTTATATACTGTTGTACTAAGAGTTTTGTGCTTTTCATTTTGACTACTAAAATTCTTAATATAATTTAAATAATTTATTGCTGGTTATTATCATAGTATACATTTATTTCTGTCTCCAAGCTGTTTTATTCTACTCTATTAAAAGTAACATTTTATCAGAATTTTATCATTTTAATGTATTCAAAATGATCACTGCTTTATTTTATAGTCTGCTTCTAGATGCATTCTCAGACTTGCTTTGTGGTCTCCTACCAATTCTGTGATGCCTGGGTATCCTTTTGAAAAATCTTCTTTGGTTAAAATTGATCAGAGACATTCTCTGTTGCTTTCAATCTGACCAAGAAAACCTGAAAGCCACATTATGATTTTATCTGAAAAATAATTACCTTGGGCAGGAAAAGCTTTGCATAATAACATAAAAGATCTGCTTATTTACTGAATAAATATATTGTCTTTCTGAAAAATTTGAGATCAAGTAGTATGTATAACAACACCTGGTTGAGACTCACAGCATATTTAAATTTCTGTATTATATGAACTCACATGCAAACAAAAAAGATAGTCATCTGGCTGATGAACACTTTTGAAAAACAAAATTAAATTATTGAATATAGTGTGAAATGGAGACATTTTGCACTGCTTCTCATTAACATGGAACTTTCTGCAAGTTTCTGTGAGCCCTTGCCTTTTGTGAAGCTGACTTTGAGTAAGAAAGACAAACACAATTAAAAGAGAACAGAATAGAATCTAAAGTTCCAGGGTTATAATCCTCAAGTCACTTCTCAAAATTAGACAAACTGAAACCACTTGCAAAATGATGAGAATAACCGTAAGGAATATAAAAATCTCAGTCTTATGAGGGCCAGGCTATTTCATCTACTAAGATTTGCCCTTAGTCATCCAGTCTTAAGAGTAACGATTGTTTTTGGAATCTCTCTGGGGTCAAGAGGTGAAACCAGAAGAGTTTTTTCTTTTTTCTTCCTGAGATGGCTAAATAGCATTAAGGAGTCATAACCCAGTAATTTAAAATTTCATCTTGCTGAAAAGTTCATCTGGCAAACTACAGAATAATTAGGCAAGGTTTTTAAAGAGTTGTGCTCATAGTACTGCTATCTATTGCTAAGTGATACCAAAGATTGTTATGTTTTTCCTGTCACAACAGGAAAATTGGGACTGTGGTAATTAATTCCATGAAGTTGAACTTTAGCAATGCCAACTCTAAAACATGTATATAACCTCTATACCTGGCAATGATATATTGAAATATAACCTATCTGCATGTGTATGTGAAAATATATTTAGCCATGTTTCAAGATTTGAGAGAGTATAGCATATAGTTAGAAATCTCAACATATACAATTCCTATTTATTCCTATTTGGTTGTTTTCACTAAGTCTCTAGATTTGTTTTTTCTGATCCCGGTGCCAAAAAGAGCTGATAAACAAACGTGATGATGATATTTCAGAGTAGAGGCCAGCCACACCTTGGCCTACAGTTTACACTGTCAAAAGTTCCAGGGGTCAAGGGTCAACACTTACTTGCTATTGACAATTCACCAGTCTTCCTCAGATCCATTTGTACTTTGCTATATAACTCCTCTTCTAAGTTACTCCTAATCTAGTGTGGATAAAGCACAATTGGTGTGTTTAAGGCTTTAATTAGTTGTCAGGCTGGGTTTTGTTTGCATATGTTTGGGAGTAATTTATCCGTAAAGAGCCTTTCTTTTATTGCTTTCATTTGGCTTTCATTTTCCTAATAGAACTTCAGTTGCATAAAGAACGCTCACCTTATAGCCAGTTGTCATCTTACTCTAACAAGAGATAAAAATTCATAGGAATATTTGATAATGGAGAGCACTTAATGGATAATACTGAATATTATTCTTTTATAGCCAGTGTAGTTGCTGTTTATAAATAGAAAAGAAAGAGCCATGTTAACAAAGATGAGAAATAGTCCTCTGATTAATCCTCCAAGTCATTTTATCTGTAATTAATCTGTAGTCAGAACAGGCAGTTGACATAAAGCAAAAAAACATTGTTCTGACAAGACCTCTTCATTGGGTAAGTTTCTTGATGAAAATGTGAGATTTCTGAGTCTACGCTGTTTCTAAGTGGTGGGACAGTGTGTTAACATGCAGCATTAACTAGGAGTTCAAAGGCAAAATATTAAAAAAATGGTAGAGACTAGCAAATGTGATGTCCTTGGTCAAGCTTACTTTCTTTGTAAATGTTCTTTCTACAATGTACACTACGGTAAACTCTGAAGCTCCATGGGATGAAGTAAAGCCATTCAAAATTTTCAAACAATTTAATATCAGTTTTTGGTGCTCATATTTTAGGGTCTTCAAAGTAATGCACATATTAGATGGCTGGTCCAGATATATTAAATAGATTTTTCATTTTTATTTTACAGTCCACATTTCAGAATCCTGTTGCAAACCCCCAGTGGCACTTCTGGCCTGAGTACTTGGCAAAATACATATTGGTGCCTCATTACAATAAACAAACTGACATACGTGTAAGTCATTTCTAATAGGGTTGGGTGCATATATATTTAAGAAAAGAACGATCTGTTTATTATTTGCTTCCTCAGGGTGGTGCACATCAGACTCTGCAGTCAAATAAAGCTGTACTGGGACAGCATCAAGTGAAATATTTTTACAATAACTAGGAGAGTAAATATTTGCTTCCTTTTACAGGAAGAGAAACCACCCATCTTCATTGGCAACATGCAGTTGTGATTGTGACAGGCATCATTNTGTTTTTCCTGTCACAACAGGAAAATTGGGACTGTGGTAATTAATTCCATGAAGTTGAACTTTAGCAATGCCAACTCTAAAACATGTATATAACCTCTATACCTGGCAATGATATATTGAAATATAACCTATCTGCATGTGTATGTGAAAATATATTTAGCCATGTTTCAAGATTTGAGAGAGTATAGCATATAGTTAGAAATCTCAACATATACAATTCCTATTTATTCCTATTTGGTTGTTTTCACTAAGTCTCTAGATTTGTTTTTTCTGATCCCGGTGCCAAAAAGAGCTGATAAACAAACGTGATGATGATATTTCAGAGTAGAGGCCAGCCACACCTTGGCCTACAGTTTACACTGTCAAAAGTTCCAGGGGTCAAGGGTCAACACTTACTTGCTATTGACAATTCACCAGTCTTCCTCAGATCCATTTGTACTTTGCTATATAACTCCTCTTCTAAGTTACTCCTAATCTAGTGTGGATAAAGCACAATTGGTGTGTTTAAGGCTTTAATTAGTTGTCAGGCTGGGTTTTGTTTGCATATGTTTGGGAGTAATTTATCCGTAAAGAGCCTTTCTTTTATTGCTTTCATTTGGCTTTCATTTTCCTAATAGAACTTCAGTTGCATAAAGAACGCTCACCTTATAGCCAGTTGTCATCTTACTCTAACAAGAGATAAAAATTCATAGGAATATTTGATAATGGAGAGCACTTAATGGATAATACTGAATATTATTCTTTTATAGCCAGTGTAGTTGCTGTTTATAAATAGAAAAGAAAGAGCCATGTTAACAAAGATGAGAAATAGTCCTCTGATTAATCCTCCAAGTCATTTTATCTGTAATTAATCTGTAGTCAGAACAGGCAGTTGACATAAAGCAAAAAAACATTGTTCTGACAAGACCTCTTCATTGGGTAAGTTTCTTGATGAAAATGTGAGATTTCTGAGTCTACGCTGTTTCTAAGTGGTGGGACAGTGTGTTAACATGCAGCATTAACTAGGAGTTCAAAGGCAAAATATTAAAAAAATGGTAGAGACTAGCAAATGTGATGTCCTTGGTCAAGCTTACTTTCTTTGTAAATGTTCTTTCTACAATGTACACTACGGTAAACTCTGAAGCTCCATGGGATGAAGTAAAGCCATTCAAAATTTTCAAACAATTTAATATCAGTTTTTGGTGCTCATATTTTAGGGTCTTCAAAGTAATGCACATATTAGATGGCTGGTCCAGATATATTAAATAGATTTTTCATTTTTATTTTACAGTCCACATTTCAGAATCCTGTTGCAAACCCCCAGTGGCACTTCTGGCCTGAGTACTTGGCAAAATACATATTGGTGCCTCATTACAATAAACAAACTGACATACGTGTAAGTCATTTCTAATAGGGTTGGGTGCATATATATTTAAGAAAAGAACGATCTGTTTATTATTTGCTTCCTCAGGGTGGTGCACATCAGACTCTGCAGTCAAATAAAGCTGTACTGGGACAGCATCAAGTGAAATATTTTTACAATAACTAGGAGAGTAAATATTTGCTTCCTTTTACAGGAAGAGAAACCACCCATCTTCATTGGCAACATGCAGTTGTGATTGTGACAGGCATCATTTTTCCTGTGACTCTCAGGAAGTCTCTCTCCCTGTCCTTACCAGCAGGATAGACAACAGCAACTCACCCGCCTTGTGACAGTACCATCTTATACCCCAGGAAGCTTACATAATCCAAACGCTGCTTTGGAATAACTCCAGAGCAAATTGGACTTTTGAGAAGAGTCTGTTAGGAAAGAAGGAAGTAAGCGCTGCTTCCCACAACCCTGAAATTGTATGACGCTCATTTTGCCAATAAACATACATAATGGCCCAACCGTTTGTTGTTGGGGAGTAGCCTATTCCTTACACTGTCTCGGGGGGAATGAATCTCTTCTTTCAGTTTCAGGAAGGAGCGAAAAAGGACCCTTTTCTCGCTCATCCCATGGTTGTCCAACTGGGTGCATTTACGGTAACGATTCCTCCATCTGTAAGTCTTAGGGTGTTAGCTCTTGTGGACTGTCTGTCTGTCATCAACTTGACAGATCTCTGAAGGCCAGGACTCATCTGTACTTCTAAGACCCCACTCACTTTTGATGGACATGTAAACTAACTCAAATTTCCAATTATCTGCCACCACAAAAGAGAACAAGAAAGGTCTCTATAAGCTGGTATGAACAATTACCAGTATGGGTAATTANGTCATCAACTTGACAGATCTCTGAAGGCCAGGACTCATCTGTACTTCTAAGACCCCACTCACTTTTGATGGACATGTAAACTAACTCAAATTTCCAATTATCTGCCACCACAAAAGAGAACAAGAAAGGTCTCTATAAGCTGGTATGAACAATTACCAGTATGTGTAATTAAGTGAAAAGGTGGAAACAAGTATGTATAGGATTGATAAATGACTTCAGTGCAATTAAAAAAAAAAAAAAAACAGAAAAAGTAAGGGAGGGAGAGAGGAAGAAAAGGAATGAAAAGAAAAGCCATAAAATAGTGAAAATGATGCCTATGGAGGTAGGTGGGAACAAGACAGGACAGAAACAGTAAGAAGTGTACCACATTTTTATAGTCTAATTTTTGAACTATACAATATTTCATCATATCACATATTCAAAAATGATATTAAATTAGAAGTAGAAAAACAATGAACCCTAAATCATATATACGGAGAAAAAAATGAACCTAGATCCATAGCAAATGGATAACATGGACTATGAAGAAAAGTTAATTAAAAAGAGAACTTCCAAATTCAGCACTTAATGTCCTATTTCAAGGAAAGAAACAAATCCAAAGAAGTCTTAAAGTTTACTTAGTAGGTTTGTTATTAGTGGAAATAACAGTTGTGTAATTCTAAAACTACTGTCTGTGTGTGTGTATATAGACAACTATTGTTTAGTCACTGAGACCGTGTCTGATTCTTTGCAACCCCGTGGACTGCAGCGTGCCGGGCTCCTCTGTCCATGGGATTTCCTAAGCAAGAATACTGGAGTGGGTTGCCATTTCCTACTCCAGGGGATCTTCCAGAACCAGAAATCAAACCCACATCTCTTGCATTGGCAGGAGGATTCTTTACAGCTGGGCCACCAGGGAAGCCACAAATATACCAGTTTTAATTGCCTATCTTACAGTTCTTAATCCATAAATGATGTAATCTCTTAAAATGCAATCCACTTTATATTATAGAATACCTGTTTCTTAGGAACTCAATCTATATTATACAATTCACAATTTTCTTTTAATTCTGAGGTACTATTGCATCTATTTAATGGACTGAGAAGAAAACCAAAAAAGCTAAACATTGGCTAATAAAATGTAGAACAGAGGCTTTCACAGGGCTCTTATTTCCTTTTATTACATTTGTTAACTTCGTATGAGCAATTTTTAAAGCTATTCCTTTTAACGTGAAATAAGAATGAAAATATAAAGCATTAGCACAAAACTGAGCATTATATCAACATCTTTATTTTCTAATTCTATCCTCTCAGACAAAAGCTCCAGACAGTCCACATGATTAATATTTTGTCTGGCCTAGAATAAATTCTAGGTTTTGAAAGACGATAAGTTATGAAAATTACAGTTTTATCCATAATGTCACACTCCAAAAATTAGCTGCACGGGGGGTAAGGGAAAACATCACTGACAGTTTATGAATGTGAAATCATCCAAAGGCATCCTGGTTTTTAGAAATGCGATCATTGCCAAAGGAGCTTGAAGACTAATTCAGAACTCATTTTGCCCTTTTTCTATTACTGTTTTGGTAAGGAGGGAGAGGAAGAAGGGGCTGAAAAGAGGTTCTTAAAACTAATTCTCAAATTGGACTTCCCAAATTAATTTCTCCCTATGTCTACATCCTGTTGAAGTACTTTTTAGCTCTGAAGCTAAATGACCACAAGGAGTGTTTACCAAGTGCATATCAAAGAAAAAAAAAAAGCCTCATGATGATGTTCTGTTTTTATCCTGAAACCTAAGTGCTGGTAGATTCTGGAAGGAGCCCCTGGCACATACATGAGCCACAGCAGCAGACGAGCCGTTAGATGAGAAGAGCACCTGCTGAGTATTGCTTTTTAAGATGGTCGTTAATTTGTGTAAATTTGGGGTTTGAACGACTCGCACCGTCTAGGCATAACTGCAAGCAGAAATAAATTTGTGGTTGCCTTGTTATGTATTAGGGAAAGCTACTTTGAGTGATATATATTTTCATTGTATCAGGACAGATTGCATCTTGAATTATGTCCTTTTTACAATAAACTGTCATACATGTACACATATATATGAAAAAGTGTGTGCAAATATTAAAAAGACCTTGTGCTGATCTGTGGGTGTTACTATGAGTAAACAGGAGTGGACTGAGCAGAATGATACCGTATTAGGAATCATCAGTGTTGAGAAACGACCCTTTACATTTTGACTTGGAGGTTTCTGGTTAAGACTCTACCTTATTTTTTATTATAATGTGGTTTCCTTGTCTACAGCATCCTAAATTATTTATTAATTGAAGTTGAGCCTAACCACAGCATCATTAATAATTAATTCTTCTTTTGGATCTGTGTGCATGCACGTGATTAAATGTCTGTGTTTTTGCTTATGGAACCCACAATCTGCTATTTCGCATTGATTAGAAAGGCTGCACAAAGGGCCAGTGCCCATTATGCAATTCCCAAAGGGTACTCGCAGTAACCTTTTCCTGAGAGTGTCTAACCTCTGATGCACCATTAGGTGGAGAGAGGAAAAAACAAATGCTCCGACCACATTTTGCTGC
>SJYA01003091.1:827945-863207 GCA_006410615.1 Neotragus moschatus | reverse complement strand
ACGGCACTTATATTCCCCACCCCCAGGAGCAGGAAGAAGGGTGAGCAGAGGGATATGCCACACAAAGTGTCCTCATAAATGTGATGGGAAAATAAAATGACCTTTTTAGAAAAGTCTGCTTTGTACAGAATTTTCAGCTTTTACCCAACATAACTTGATAGACCAGCTTATGCCTGAGCAACACACCACTCCTGAAGCGCAGGCACTTCGCAGTAAGAAAGATTGATTTTTCACTCGGGCTCATGCTCCAGTGAGCTTCCCAGGTGGCGCAGTGGTAAAGAATCCACCTGCCAATGCAGGAGACACAAGAGATGTGGGTTCGATCCCTAGGTCGGGAAGATCCCCTAGAGTAGGAAATGGCAACTCCGCTTCAGTATTTTTGCCTGAAAAATTCCATGGACAGAGGAGCCAGAGTCCCACATGACTGAATGCGTGCACGTGCCTGCACACACACACACACACACACACGCACACACACGCCTGGTGCAGATCGGTGGAGGCTCTGCTCCACACTGTACCCTAGAGATGGGTCCAACAGAGGCTGCTCCTCTTGTGACTGTGCTCCCTGCAATCAGGCATGCTCAGGCAGGCTCCACATGGATGGAGAGGCTGCAGGTCATGAGTGAGTTTCTCATCATGTCAGGCCTCAAAGGGACACTTTGCTTCCACTCATAGATCATTGGCTATCACAGCCACATGAGTGGAGATGGAGGGGCAAATGGAATATTCAGTGAGCATTCCTATCTATGCTCCAGTTCTTCCACCTAGGTATTACACATCCTTCTGCTCTCTTCTTCCAACAGATGAGCCACACTTAACCACCTCCCAAGGGAGACCACATGAAACTTCCAGCCAGTCACAGATTTGGCCTAAAGCTCAGGGTCTCATAATCGTCTCTTGTTTAGTTGCTAAGTCGTGTCCAACTCTTTGCAACCCCAGGAACTGCTGCACACCAGGCTTCCCTGTCCTCCACCTTCTCCCTGAGTTTGCTCAAACTCATGTCCGGTGAGTCAGTGATGCTATCCAACTATCTCATTTTCTGTTTCCCCCTTCTCCTCCTGCCCTCAATCTTTCCCAGCATCAGGGTTTTTTTTCCAGTGAGTTAGCTGCTTGCATCAGGTGGCCAAATTATTAGAGCTTCAGCATCAGTCCTTCCAATGAATATTCAGGGTTGATTTCCTTTAGGATTGGCTGGTTTGATCTCCTTGCTGTCCAAGGGACTCCCAAGAGTCTTCAGCACCACAGTTCAAAAGCATCAATTCTTCAGCACTCAGCCTTCTTTATGGTCCAGCTCTCATATTTGTATTTGACTACTGGAAAAACCGTAGTTTTGACTAAACAAACCTTTGTTGGCAAAGTGATGTCTCTGCTTTTTAATATGCTGTCTAAGTAGTCATCTCTACCTTAGCCCATACATGGCTCTTCCAGGTCCAAAAATGTATCTATTAAAAACATGAGGCTACATTCCATGGGATCGAAAAGAGTTGGACACAACTGAGAGACTAACACTTGCTTCACTTTCTTCTTGTTACTGCCCTAACTAATGAAAAACTCCCTCTGGGGAGAAAAATAGGTAACACACAGTAATGACTTTTGGTACCAACTCTAAAATCCCAGTGAATACACATTGTGGAGAGCGCCCTCAGCGGGGTGGGGAATAAGCCTTGATTCCTATATCTCGATGCTCATTCACATCTGAATTGGGCCTTGGGGAGTTTTGCCTTCATTGTGGCTACACAGCTCTCTGAGCCCAGTGCCTCCCACAGGACGTTAGTGGCCTGTAATTGCCTCTACCCCTGCTCACCAATCCTCACTGGCCCTCCAGGCAAGGGGATCCCATGTCCCACTCCATTATCTCTGGCTTTCTCATCATTCCAGCCAAGATCCTATGGGAAGTAGTGGTGTGACATCTAGGGTAGGGCTTGGTCCTGTGCTCTTTACCTTCAGCCACTTTGATTTGTGACACACCAGACAGTGGCTGTTTTAGGGGGACTCAGAGTTAAGAGGGCATACAGAGCACAGCCAGCTATGATGGTCTTGTGGGCCAAGGAGAAATGAGCTTTGCATGAAGTTTGCTTGCTTGTTGCTACAGCATAACTTAACCTGTCTTAAAACTGAGATAAACCCTAGGGTCATTTTAAGGCTCCATCTCTTTTGGTTCACAGGTTTCTTCGACAATATAATCATTTCAAAAACTTCATAGAGTTTCTTACCCAGTCCTCTCCACTTAGCCCGATGTGCCAATAAATGCACCCGACCTTCTCTTTGAAAAGTAGTTCCCATCTGCTGAATAGTTGTTTGCTTTCTCATCCCGGTGCTTCTCACTGTCTTCAAATTTAATGGTGGTGTCTGGAGTCCCTTGGGCTTCAGTATAAAAAATGTTTTTTTCTGGGTTCCAATACTTAGTGTAATTGTTCCCTTAAGCATTTTAATTAGTTGCAAGATTGTACTGAGCAGGCTTCTCGAAAAGGCTTTTTCCACCCTCTTACTACTGGGTGTCAAAGCAGTTGACTCTTTTAACAGTGAAGGACCTAAATGTCCTCATTCCCTTTCATTAAGCTGCAAATTGACAACTTCTAAGCTGAAACCACCTCTTTCTTCTAAAACCCTGTGAAATACAACCCTAAACCAACCTACACCCACTGTTCATGCTCCATCTTCCAACCTCTTCCCAGAGAGCTACCTGCATCAGGGATACTGTAAGATCTGCTTCCCAGATTATCCTGGGTTCAAGCTCTAGAAAATAGCTCACCCCTGAAAAACCAGATTGCTATTGACACTAGTGGTAAAGAACTTGCCTGCCAATTCAGGAGATACAAGAGATGCAGATTCAATCCCTGGATCAGGAAGATCCCCTGGAGGAGGGCATAGCAACCCACTCCAGTATTCTTGCCTGGAGAATCCCCATGGACAGAGGAGCCTGGTGGGCTATATAGTCCATAGGGTTGCAAAGAGTCGGACAACACTGAAGTGACTTAGCATGCAAGCACACACTGCCAATCTAAAGCAGTTCTGAAATTAAAAATCTTATTCAAAAAATTGATTGTTACCTTTCTAACTTGATAGTCATTTACTCAGTAGCCACCAAACCCAGGGCCAAATGCTTGAAGATTTCAGCTTGTTTTTTATGGCAGCAAATCTCTCCTGGTACCAGTTTCTGTGTTGGTCAGGTTAGGTTAGGTGATGCTGACATAACCGATAACCTCCTACTCCCTGCGGCTTCATATACTAAAGGGTATTTCCCCATCACAGCACACATCCCCTGCAGATGGACAGGAGGTATGCTCTAGACAGCCCACCAGAGACCCACTCTCTGGGATTTCCCCTAGCTGGAAAAGTAGCAGCCTTTATGTAGTCTTAGCCTAGAAATGACACAGAGCACCTCTCCCACAATTTTTTGACCAGAGCTGGTCTCCATGACCCTTGTAAAGTGACTGAAAAAAATAAAGGAGCATATGGAATCTTTGGTATTGCTATTTCTATAAGAATAATGTAATACACCAATTTCAAATTAAAAAGAAGCAAGTGACTGTAAATATGAACACAATGACAGGAAAGAGAAAAATATATTATAACAACAAGGCACAGGAAGTATGGAATAAATAATCAGATTTCTGACATGCCTCCTTGCGTGACAGCAATAAAACACAATCAAGTATTCAGAATATGACTCTCTATTTTGCATATTTTATCTCTTCCTTGCTCATCTTACTCTACTGATAGGTACTATAAACTTCTGGTAATTACTGGGCTTCCCTGACAGCTCAGTGATAAAGAAACCACTTGCCATGCAGGAGACATAAGAGATGTCAGTTCAATCCCTGGGGTGGGAAGATCTCCTGGAAGAGGGCATGGCAACCCACTGCAATTTCTTGCCTGGAGACTCCCATGGAGAGCAAGCCTGGAGGGCTACCGTCCATAGGGTCACAAAGAGTCCGACACGACTGAAGCGACTTAGCACGCTCACATGCCTGGTAGTTACTACTTAGTACAAGATATAAAACCCAAACTAAGCCATTTAATATCTTACAGTTTCACTGGCAAAGGTTACTAGCCCGTGTCAATAATATGTATTGCCTGTACACTTGCAATCTTTATCAACTGTGTGGATAAATATTTATTGCCTAAACTAGAACATTTTGAGAATGAAAAGAAATATTAAATCCACAATGACAGATCATTTAGTTTCCTTTTTCTAACTTTAAGGCTCTATAAAGAGAAGCTATAGGAAGGTTACAGAATTAAGGAGGTCACCACATGAAGAAGCATCATGTATAAGCCCAGGCTGACTGACTCCCACATCTAAGCTCTTACTCACTGTGTGACCTGAAAGACCTTCTCATTTCCCAATAAAGGGTCATTAATAGTAGATGCTCTAAGCTGAGAATATGTATGAAGAAATTAAGAGAAGATAGAAAAGTATCGTTTGTGTCGTATTTAGTTGTGATGATACCATGTTCATCAGGAAAGAGCAAGCACATTGGTGAGTTTGAAGAATACAGAGAGCCTAGCTGGGCCAACATCTACTTGAAGGTAAAAAGTGATTAAACAGGGCGAAATGTCAGGAATACATCTTTAGGGATTCTGAAAGATTGGTGCAGTTCTTCATTTTTAAAAACAATGTGTATTAAACATATTCAAGAAAATAAAAAAGAGTAATATCCAATTTATGTAAATAGCTTATACTCGGATATACAACTCAAGCATTTCCACTGATTTCTGTGTCCTTCTAAAGTCCTAATAAAACCTCTATGTAATCAAATGAGCTGTGTAATTCATAAAATAGGCCATGGAATCTGTTCGACAGCATAACCTGATGGAAGAAATAGAAAATGCCTTCACTTCTATTACGTGGTCAGCAGAAAAGTTAACAGAACTCAGAAGCAGTGATGTATTTCATTGTCACTGTGTGGCCTGGGAATTTCACTTTGTTCTTGGCATCGTAGCCATTTAGGACCATTTATCAATATGCCTACCTACAGTCAAAGTTCACGGATACGTTTGGCTGGAATCCCTTGACCAGTCGGGCATAGTGAAAGTGATGACAAAAGGGGCCAACACGGAGACAGAGGGTAAAACAGAATGAATGAGTAAATGAGCAAATGAATGCAGAGTCAATCTAGAACTTAAAATACCCAGTTCTGTCCCTCCATCACTACTCCTCAACTATATGTACAGATAGACAGGAAATGTTCTCCTTTCACCTCCAGGAGTCTGTGACTTTGACCTCCAAACACTAAGGCCCAAGGTAGGCAAGACAGTTGCACAAGTAAAGTAGTTATTGGGCATTGTTTTTAATAACTTTCAAAACTTTTTCAAAACTAGCATTTGCTCTATAAAATGGGCAGTCTGCACTCATATTTACCAAGGCTTCTCTAAGAGAGTTCTTTATTAACAAGGTAAGGCTTAGGTTAGGCTTATTTGATAATTAACAAGGTCATTCCCACAGACTGGATTAAACTTTAATTTAGATGGATATTAGATGTTTGATGTCTCTTAAAGAGATAGAACTACATTTATTAACTAATTTATATACTTTTTGCTGTGGACAGTTATTTTAAATGACTCATAAACTGTCAGAAATTGATTCAGATTTGCAATAGAATTTCAACCGGGTAATAATCACAGTCAAATGAATCCTTAATGGCAAGGTAAGTACTCTGAATCTATTGTTGGTATTTTCCATCACATGTATGTGGATGATTAGCCAGGACTGTATGTAACACTACCAGGAAAAAGAAAGTTGATAATATTGGAGATATAAAACATGTAATAGTGGAGTTACATTTGGCATACATTTAAGTATACTGAATACATAAGGACAGTTTGTCGTCAGGATGCCTTGTTGTCTAATTCAAAGATCTAACTGATAAACTATAGGTTTTTCTAAGTGGCTGGTCACAAATGAGCAAACGATATTATTTCATGGTTGGAATATCAGTACCATATGACCAAAATTTGCTCTTGGCATTAGTTTATGAATTTGTTTTATAAAAAGAAATACTCTAGATCTTAGAAAATGGTTAGCCTATGTTATCTCTGTGTTTTGGTAGTAATCTGGAGTCTTTTTCTCCTTCATAGTGGTCTCCATAGCATACAGACTGTTTTGAGAGCTGTTACTGCCAACACTCTCCCTTACAATTCTATGTTCCTCAAGCTTAGTTATGTAAATAAGTTTTTTCAACTTACCTTTCAGAAATGAAGGAAAATAAAATGCATAGACATACTGACTACAGGGCTTCCCTGGTGGCTCAAATGGTAAAGAATCTGCCTGCAATGCAGGAGACTTGGGTTTGATCTCTGGGTCAGGAAGATCCCCTGGAGAAGGAAATGGCAACCCACTCCAGTATACTTGCCTGGAAAATCCCATTGAGAGAGGAGCCTGGTGTGCTACAGACCATGGGGTCGCAAAGAGTCGGACACAACTGAGTGACTAACATACACTGAATGTAAGGATTTTGCTTCTATTAGAAAAATAAGAAATCTGGCATACAGAAACAACAAATATGGGAACTCTTATAAGACTGCAGAATTTCAATATTTTTAACAGTAACTCCAAATCTTGAAAACAGTCTATAGTCCTCATTTTCTTCTAGACTATCAGATGGGCATTCTGATGGATTTCATCCCTTTGTTTTTGTCCCTGAGCTTGGCACTTAGTAACTTTCAGTGGACTTTCTGACCTTACCTTAAGGAGATACCTGTTTCTCCATGAGAACTCCTCATCCCAAAATGGGATATCAAACAAGCCATAAGTTTCTTCTCCGTTTCAAGGAAACAATTCATATTCATCTAGACTTGAATGCATGCTAAGTCATTTCAGTCATGTCTGACTGTTTGCAACCCTATGGACTGTAACCTTCCAGGCTCCTCTGTCCATAGCATTCTCCAGGCAAGAATACTGGAGTGGGTTGCCATGCCCTCCTCCAGGGGATCCTCCCCATCCAGAGCCGAACCTGCATTTCTTACGTCTCCTACATTGGCAGGTGGGTTCTCTACCACTAGCGCACACCTGCAAAGCCCAATCTAGACCTACCAAACCTCTTTCTCCCAAATTCTACCCCTCATAAGAATGCCATTTCCTCAGAGGACATATCAAATAAACGAGAGCTTCCTTAAAAGTTCTTTCGGTTATTGTTAGAGGAGGTCCTACTATGTGTGAAGAAGGCAATGGCAACCCACTCTAGTACTCTTGCCAGTACTCCCTGGACTGGGGAGCCTGTAGTCCAGGTGGGCTGCAGTCCATGGGGTCACTATGAGTTGGACGCAATTGAGCGACTTCATTTTCACTTTTCACTTTCTTGCATTGGAGAAGGAAATGGTAACTCACTCCAGTGATCTTGTCTGGAGAATTCCAGGGACGGGGGAGCCTGGTGGGCTTCCATCTATGGGGTCGCACAGAGTCGGACACGAATGAAGCGACTTAGCAGCAGCAGCAGCTACTATGCACAAAACAAGACTTCAGTTACACTAGCATTATATTTAATGTATTTTTATAGCAGAGTTGCAATCCTAATTTTGGATTCATATAACAACTATATATTTTAATCACAGAATACAATGTATCCTCTTATTTTTTGCACCTGGATACTAAATAGATTTTAAAAAAAAAAAGAGTTGAAGTAATATATATTCTTTATAATACACTTGAATTGTTTTACTCCATCATAATTGAAACATAAATTAGGGAACAAATATGATTTGCCCTCTAGATGGCATCTAACTGTTATTGAAATCAAAAGTTTCCTATGATGTTTTGAAAGTCTGAGAGCAAGCACCTGCCTTTACTGCCATTGCCTGAGTATTCCATGTATTGCTTCATCATTAAGGAGATTCACTGGTGGCTCAGACAGTAAAGAACCTACCTGCCAGTGCAGGAGACCTGGGTTGGGAAGATCCCCTGGAAAAGGAAAAGGCTACCCACTCCAATGTTTTTGCCTGGAGAATCTCATGGACAGAGGAGCCTAGAAGGCTACAGTCCATGGGGTCCCAAAGAATCAGACACAATCGAGCAACTAACACTGGGTCACATTCATGAAACAGCCATCCAGTCGCTAACACTAATCTGAATACTTTAGTGTCCCCACCAGCACCTAACACCCAACATGATGGTATAAGGAGATGGGACATTTTCAAGGTAATTACATACCTTAGATGGGATTAGTGCCTTTATAAAAGAGACCCTGCAGAGCTCCTACCCACTCCCGTCCCCACTGTGAGGTTATACCTAGAAGGTTCCAGCTGTGAGCAAACGGTTCCTCACCAGACACCAAATCTGCTGGCACTATAATCTTGGACTTCCTAGGCTCCAGAAATGGGAGAAATAAATGTTTGTTGTTTATAAACCACCCAGTTTAAGCTATTGTGTTATAGTAGCCCAGATGGATTACAATCACTGGCATACCCTATGGTGAAAGTCAACGTCATACTCCAGCCACTCAACTCCAGCAGAGCTAGTAATGACCCGGATTCTTCAGATATGCAGAGGGATCATCCCCCCAGGTAAAGAACCACAATCAACTGAGGTGCTTATTGGGAACAAAGGAAATACAAAATGGTTTGTAGCAGAAGGCAGTTATAAATACCAGCTATAACTTTAAGACCAGCTGCAGAAATGAGTACTATAATTATCACTATAATTATAATTATTCCCTTATTTTCTTTTTAATATGTTTGTGTATATACATAAAACACAAACACATATGTATATATAACAAATATATTTCTTTTCTTCCACAATCATTATGTGAGCCCAGTATTTAAATAAATCAATCTCTCTCTCTTAGAGAGATACATAGGTAGGTAGGTAAGTAGGTACACAGATATATAAGAATAGAGAGGATAAAGATAGAAATTTATCCTGTTATAATCTTAATACAATCATACCATATCTTTTAGAGCACAAATTTAAATCTTTTTAGGGCAAGAGCTACTTTATGTGATCTCTATAGATGCTTTTCACAGAAGAAATTCAAGTAATGTCTACTAAGGAAGGTCCAGTGTTTTATGAAGCTACTCCCATTCTGAGAAGTGGCTTTAATTTACTCTTGTAAACACATATATGTGTTGTTTTAGCATAATCTGTACTCTGAAAAGATTTTCTTGATAAACTTTGTGTGCATGCTCAGTTGCTAAGTTGTGTCCGATTCTTTGTGATTCCACGGTCTATATCACCAGGCTCCTCTGTCCATGGGATTTTCCAGGCAAGAATATACAGTGGGTTGCCATTTCATTCTCCAGGGGATCTTCCTGACCCAGAGATCGAAGCCACATCTCCAGTATCTCCTGCATTCCAGGCAGATTCTTTACAACTGAGCCACCTGGGAAGTTCCTTGTTAAAACTTTATAAAGCTCTATATCGTCTAGAAAATGATCTCATATTTTAAAGTAATGTAAAGTCCAAAGCCAGATTGTTTCCCCCACTGGATCATTTCTATAAACAAACAAAGACGGAGACATAATTATCCTCCAACCTACCCCACATTAAAAAAAAATAAAACAGAACATCACTTCTGGAACACAATGATAGACAGCCTCCTCTGTCATGGAATTTTCCAGGCAAGAATGCTGGAGTGGGTTGCCATTTCCTCCTCCAGGGAATTTTCCCAACCCAACAATGGAACCCATGTCTCTTGCATCCCCTGTATTGCAGGCAGATTCTTTACCATCTGAGCCACTGGGAAAGATTCATTGAGATTAAGGAACTTTCAAGAAAGACTGAAACTAAAAGGGACGTTGGAAAGGCCCTTTGCAAATTTGGGTAGCTCACACAAGGCTTTCTCTTAGACATTTTGAAGGCTTAAATACATTTTGTCTATGATTGCAACTTGTCTCCCATGAGACAGCCGTATTTACAATCATATTACAGCACATGCTGCTTGCATTAGGGTCCTATTGCTTCTGTAACAAATGATCACAAACTTTATGGCTTGAAACAGCACAAGTTTGGTGTCTCATCGTTTTGTATAGCAAAAGTCTGAATTTGCTTGAAAGGTCTCTCTGCTTCTAATTTTATAAGACTAAAACCAAGGCATTAGGGCCTGGGAAGAATCCTAGCTCATTTGACTTGCTGGTAGAATTAAGTGGTCTTTTGTTCGTTGTATGACTAAGGTTTCTGCTTCCTTTCTGACTATCAACTGGGGCCCACTCTTCACTTAGGGGCCTCCCTTTAGACCTCACAGAAGGCTGGCCCTCCACTGCAGAACCAGAAATGGAGTGTGGAACCCTTCTCATGTTTGGAATCTCTCTGACTTCTTTCCCCCTCCCACATTTCTCTTCTGCTTCCTCTTCCACTGCGTCTCTCTGACTCTAGCCAGAGAAAATTCCATGCTATAAGAGCTCACGTGATTAGGCTGGGTCCAACTAAATAATCCATGATTTCTCTTTATTCTGTGGTCCTTAACCTTAGTTGTTGTTCAGTCACCAAGTCATGTCGAACTCTTTGCGACCCATGGACTGTAGCACTCCAGGCTTCCCTGTCCTTTGCCATTTCCCAGAATTTGCTCAAACTCACGTCCATTAAATCGGTGATTTTATCCAACCATCTCATCCTCTGTTATCCCCTTCTCCTCCTGCCTTCAGTCTTTCCCAGAACCAGGATCTTTTCCAATGAGTCAGCTCTTTGCATCAGATAGCCAAAGTATTGGAGTTTCAGCTTCAGCATCAGTCCTTCCAATGAATATTCAGGGTTGTTTTCCTTTAGGATTGACTGGTTCAACCTTAGTTGCCCAGGCAATTAGGGCCTGGACATTGGCAGGAATCGGGAAAGGCATTATTCTGCCAGCCACAATGTCCCTACTTTATTATTTTGCTGGCCAGATTGTTCGTTTTCTGACTTTCACTATGGCATATGCTTGAGAAGCTCAGGGACATTCTCTTTCTTAGGAGATTCTAAAAATCAGAGGTTTGCTAAGAAAAATATGATTGGGCTACACATAAGAATTGGAAAGTCTTCAGGGACATTATCAGTGTGCTGTAGTAGTCTCATGAAATACCTCTTTCTATGATGAGGTTTGTCCTATGAAGGCTACTATATATCATTTGAGCTGTCAGAACACCCATGTACATTTGTGCAAGATGTCCACTGCACAAAGGCCCAGCAGAGGGGCTGGAATCCCATCAATGCTTTACCTGCCAAGCTGTCCTGACAGTGCTACCTGGGTTCAGTGAAGCCCTGGAGCTTCCTCCCTCAGTAGTAGTGGGAGACATTCTGATACATTCTTATTCTCCAGCACTTTTTTCTCACCCTTGGAGATGCCCAGCCCTTTTCTCTTTATTCTTGTTATTCAATTACTGCCTTCCTAATTTCACCATACAGTCCTAAAATATCTCAACTCCTAAAGTGTAGACCATTTTTTCATTGATTACATTTTATTTTAGCTTGATGTTTTCCTGATACCATCTAAGTAGACACTGTAACTTTATCAGTAATATCTCTTCCCACCACATTGTAGGGTAAACTATTTCTGGGAAGAGAGTTCAATACTTCTATGGGGATTCCTGTAAAGCTCAATCAAAGAGGGGGGCCTTTCCTGGTCGAAGTACCTTATCACTTTTCTCTCTAGACTTTTTTCTATTGTATGCTGCAGTTAACTTAGTCTCAAAACCATGCAATGCTATTTACTGTAATTTTAGTTCTCTAATCTTTATTCATATGAATGAGGCACTCATGGTTAAGTTCACCTTTACACTAAGTATATGTTAGAACATGTCATGTTGAGCACTTTGAATATAAATATTAATAATTCCTTTTTCAGTATTGATCATTTTTATCTATCTGATTTTAATGGCCTGTGAAAAAATCTTTCTGTTCAATTTTTGTGAAATCTTTAAAGGTTAATTTTTTTTTTTTGAAAGACTGGGGGAAAAAAGATTGACACAATTTTATTTAACAGTTTTGAGATCTGAACTAACATAAAACTCAATAGCTTTCACTGTTCTCCACGTCTCAGGGAATTATGTCCCATACACTACATGAGTCTGCACCAGCCTTTCTAACATGCATAGTGTCTCCATCGCTGTTTCTTACTCAACCTACTTGTCACCTCGAGAGCTTCTGAAATTAAAAATGTTCTTCAAGTTCTGGCTCTAATACCACTCCCTCCATGAAGCTTTCTTTACCCATTCTACCTAAGTGTGAGTTCTCATGCCTCTGGATTTCTTTAGCTTTTTTATTTTTGGTTCCTTCACTTCTATACTGTAATCAGAGGACCTGGTGCCATACATTTTTCTGAGCGTATATGGTATCTTGGTTTCTCCAAGCAATGGATTGAAATTCTTGCTGTGTTTTTTCATAACTATATGAAAGACTCAAGAGACTGTTTTGTTGATATTAATGACAGACCTGTAAGAGTATATGAATTTTGGTGGCAGATTTTAATCTGACTGTGTGGAAAATTGACCCTAGTTCAGGTTATAAGTTCTTTAAGACTTATTACTAAATATCTTTGATCAACTTATTATGTCATAGCCGGAATATCATCATACACCTGATGATTGTACAATGAACATTTGCAAGGAAACAATAACATGAAGCATTTTATTCACTTTTTAGACAACATTTCAGAAAGAAGTTGAGATTCCAACAATCTATTGCCATCAACCAAGCAATATTAAAATTCTGTGCTGTCTATGTGTATACGATTCACCAGGCACTGCTCTAGTACTTTTTTTTCCCCCCTTTAGGGTTTTTTTTATTTATTTATTTGTTTATTTTATATTAACCGTTTTTTAAAATATATTTATTTTTAATTGGAGGATAATTACTTTGCAATATCGTGTTGGTTTTTGCCGTGTATCAACACGAATCAGCCATAGGTACACATATATCCCCTCCCCCTTGAACTTCTCTCCCAGTTCCTACTCCATCTGACCCCTCTGGGTTGTCACAGAACACTGGGTTGAGGTCCCTGTGTTATACAGCAAATTCCCACTGGCGATCTATTTTACACATGGTAATGCATATGTTTCATACTACTCTCTCTTATCCTTTCCCTCCACCACTGTAATCCTAAGCCTATTCCCTATGTCTGCATCTTTATTGCTGCCCTTCAAATAGGTCATCAATATCTTTTTTCTAGATTCCATATATATGTGTTAATATACAATTACATTTGACCCTTACAACCATCCTGTGTGTGTTAGTTGCTCAGTCGTGTCCGACTCTTTGCAACCCTATGGGATGTAGCCCACCACGCTCCTCATCCATGGGATTTCCCAGGCAAGAATACTGAAGGGGGTTGTCATTTCCCTCTCCAGGCGATCTTCCTGATCCAGGGATTGAACCTGGGTCTCCTGCCTAGCAGGCAGACTCTTTACCATTTGAACCACCAGGGAAGCCCACAGCCACCCTAGAATGTCAATATATTTGCTATCCTAACCTGAAGAAGAGAAAACCAAGACAGGAAAAAATAGGTAATTTGTCAGAGGTCACCCTGCTAACAAATGGTAGTGCTGGTAGGTGAACCCAGAGCCTGTGCTCTGAATTGCCAGGCTATAAACTAAGTGGAAACACCTTTCCTGTTATTTATGGACTGCCTCCAGTAGTCTGGAAATGGGTACACCAGGATTTAACAATGATTAGTCAGCGTTGAAAACTAAGTCTGAGTTTCTGGGAGTTTCACTTGCATAGATGATTCCATTAGTCAAATACTTTTGGAAAATTCCACAGTTAAAAAACACTTTTTCATAGACTCTGTGATAAACAGAATACAATTTTAAAAGCTGATAGATGGCTTAATATAGCTGTTCTGTAACAGACTATTCTTATTCATTTCCTGCTGCTGTTACTGCTGCTAAGTTGCTTCAGTCGTGTCCAACTCTGTGCGACCCCACAGACAGCAGCCCACCAGGCTCCACCATCCTTGGGATTCTCTAAGCAAGAACACTGGAGTGGGTTGCCATTTCCTTCTCCAATGCAAGAAAGTGAAAAGTGAAAGTGAAGTCGCTCAGTCGTGTCTGACTCTTCACCACCCCATGGACTGCAGCCTACCAGGATCCTCCGTCCATGAGACTTTCCAGGCAAGAGTACTGGAGTGGGTTGCCATTGCCTTCATTTCCTAAGAGATTATTAAAGCACACACATTGATTTCTGTCCCCATCAAGAATTACTGCATTAGATCCTGGGTGAGTCCTCAGTTAACAGGTTCAATTACAGCTTTAGAGTTCAGAGTCATAACTGGTGGGATTCACCTCACTATAAGTCTATCTACACTCTACATTTTGCAAGCAGCTTTTATAGTAAAAAAGCTAATGTCATTTCCCATTATTATCTTGCTAATTCCAGCTATTTCAAAATTCAATTATTCTTTACATTTATTAATTAGTTCATTATAATATGGAAGTTTCTAATTATCTAATTAGGAGCTTACAATACTTCTGTATAGCTGAAATAATTTAGAAGGAAACTTAGCAAGAGTCGGTACTAACTAAAATAAAGCTAGTTCTTTAATCTCTGTAGCCTGTTTATTTTAGTGTTACACACTTGCTGGATGTCTACTCCCTATGTTGTATATGTTACACTGGAATTTTCAGCCTGCTGCTCTTTCTTTCAGATTTAGAAAAAGCAAGCAACAGTAAGCATAAGAAAAAGTGGCACATTGCAGATATCTGTCAATATATCTTAAGAATTGGTTTCTTCTCAAAGTGCATAGTACTTAGCATCAGAAATACCACATTAAAGCAAAGCAGCAATTCTTTTGTCTTAAGGAAATGGGAAAGTTTATTAGCAAAGCAATTAAAACACAATTATTGTCTCACTTATATGTCCATTTTGCTCATACACTTGTGGTTGAATCACATTTATCTAGACAGTAAATACAGCTTTTTTCAGGGTTTTTCCATTGCTTCACAAAGGATTTACAAGAATATTTTGTCAGTAGTAATGGCAGACCCATAAATGTATATCCTTATAGAAATACTCTAACCTGTATCACTAAGAGATTGATTTGAGAAATAATGATAAACTAATTTACGGAAAGAGGTCAATGTGTTTTATTAAATGCAGCCTTTATAAATTTTATTTTTGCAAGAATATTTTACTGAGTAAACTTCCCAACTTTTAGACACACTTCCTCATTTTTATTGCCTGTGGGTATCATTTTATTTGACTAGAAGTTGAACAAAGAAATAGTATTTTTTAAAAAATCTTTCAACATTGAATATCTGCTCCCTTACAGATGTGGGAAGAGGTTGGGGGTATGTGTATGCAAACACAGAAGTGGCTTTGATCTTTTTGTGATTCTTACCAGAAGAGGGGCAAGAAAATTCAAAAGATCCACTGGCATTCAGTGGCTGGAAAGACTGGTAATTCTGGGTTTACTGTTAAATCACAAGTTTGCTTTAGGCTTCAGGGTAGCTTTTGTGTTACTGAGCATACTTGCCTAAAGAAAAAGTGTAAAGAAGCCTTCAAGTCAATCAAGAAACAAACAATAGAGCAGTTGCAAAGAACTGCTGGATATTATCTATAAAGCTCATCATCTGACAGATTCTCTGCAGAAAGTGAGGCATTGTCTCAAAAGTGTGTCTCATGTCAAGAGGACTACAACAGAGAAAATCACTTGAGCGAGACATGCCGAGGGCTTGATCTTGCCCTCCTCTCAAACTCCCTCCTAAGCTTGCTGCTGCTGCTGCGGAGAAGGCAAGGGCACCCCCCTCTAGTACTCTTGCGTGGAAAATCCTATGGATGGAGGAGCCTGGTGAGCTGCAGTCCACGGGGCCTCCTAAGCTTAGATCAGTCAAAAAGTATTTATTGAACATCTATGAAATGTCATAGGCTACAGTCCCATGGGATCCTAGAGATTCGGACACGATTTAGCAACTAAACAACAACAACAGTGAAGTGTCAAATCATAACAGTGAACAAGATACCCACACCCTGAAAGTGAAAGTGAAAATCGGTCCGTTGTGTCCGACTCTTTGCAACCCCATGGACTAGACAGTCCATGGAATTCTCTAGGCCAGGAGACTGAAGTGGGTAGCCTTTCCCTTTTCCAGGGGATCTTTCCAACCCAGGGCTCGAACCCAGGTCTCCTGCATTGCAAGCAGATTCTCTACCAGCTGAGCCCCAAGGGAAGCCCACATGCACACTCTGACCTCAGGCTTTTCACATCCTGTCTTATGCTACAGCAGAGCATCCCTCCTATTAGTGCTGTACTTGGTCAACTGTGTCTGACTCTTTGTGACCCTATGGACCGTAACCCTCCAGGCTCCTCTGTCCATGGCATTCTCCAGGCAAGAATACTGGAGTGGGTTGCCATGCCTTCCTCCAAAGGATCTTCCCAATCCAGGGATTGAACCCAGTCCCCAGCATTGCAGGTGGATTCTTTACCATCTGAGCCACCAGGGAAGCCCTCCCTTCTACTAGACTGTCAGCTATTTCAAGACAAGAAGTATGCTTTGTTTTTTTTTAACCACCCCCTCATGTGTTAGACAGAATCCTATGCATAGTATGTGATAAACATTTAATTTGGTGCCAACTCAAACCATCCAACCACCCAACCTGGAAATTGCAATTAACTAAATTTCTCACATCCCTTCACTTTCAATCGATAAACTGGTCCTCTCAGTTTGCTTTCTAATTAGCACTAAACCATCTCCCCCACTTTAAGTTTGCTCTTCCATTTTCACTGTTCCCATCAAATCATTTACTTTGAGTGAATTAGTGTCTATACTCCAAGTCTTGTTTATCTCTAGCCTATCTCCTTCACTGTTGGACCAGTTCCTCATCTGAAGAGAAACAATAATTTTAAACCCTGGTTTAAACTTTTAATAGGTCCCACAGACTTTGCAATAAAATCGCAACTCTTTTTAAACTATACAAGGTCTTCCTTTGCCGGTCCCTTTATTCTTTTGATTGAAATGTTTTAATTTTTGTTGTTTATAAAACTATGATCAAGAATACACAAGAGTAAAGACTGTAAAATATTGCAAACAGGATGACTGCATCTTTAGAAACTAGTTCTCTTGCAGAAAAGTCTTTTTCTTCTCCTTCATAAAGACCAGTAAATGAGTGTGCAAGTAAAACCAACAAAATATGCAGAAGTTTTACTTATTCACTTTTTACATTTGTTTCTGTGTCCATTTTCTTTGGCCTGACAATTGCATTAACATAATTCACAACAGTACACAAAAGTAAGCTTATTCAGTGTCTTTGTGATTTAAGAAAAACAAGAGCATATTATTCTAGAGAAAAGAAAGCAATCTCTATGAGAAGCTGTACAGAGAAGGATGAATTTCTCTTCATTATTTAAGAGAACTTGGCTTCTTTGTTAAATAGTTTGACACAAGTAGATAGTTTAAAATGAACAGAAGATCCTTCCACTGCAGGTAACAGCCTTATTTATCAGAAATGTGCAAAGCATATGGCAAGAGAGCAGACAGTGTGTTCATCTGGAACACTGAGTACATAGAGGGGTGTGCTGAGGTCAGAAGAGTCTGAAGAACAAGACTACAGAGGACCTTTAACATCCAAGTGGGCACTGGAAATACAAAATGTTGTCTAAGCACCATAAGAGGATTCTGAACTGGTGTTAATTAGACTGTCTTAAAGAGATTACTGAATCCTGCATTTGGGGAAGAACTGCTTGAAGTGGGTTGAACTAGTGGCAAAAAAAACAAAAACAAAACAAACAAACAAAAAACCCCCACCAAAATAAGGATACTGAACTACAAAAATAAAGGCTCTTTTTGGCAGTCATTAAAATAGAATTGACTCCACCACTGTCTTTTGGACAGGGAGATTTAATGGAAATATGGACAGGGCAAATAATGACCAGGCCTGGAGCCAGGAAAGATAGGAAGACAGCCATGGAGGCCAATTACAGTGGCCTTTGCAATCCAATTGCTATCATTAAGTAGATGTGATTTTAGTGGCTTCACTCCTGTAAGAGCTGTGTGCATCAGTGTGATCCAAGGTCTCATATCCTCCATCTTTCAGGCTCCATAGACTCATGTCTTCTCAATGAAACATTTGCTTCTATTTGTAGTATAGTGGCTGTCACATTTATCTTTAATTCAAAGAATTATCCTTTGTGGTGCAGCTTTTACTCACTTTCGATGTGCTTAAAGTCATTGCCAGTGGTTGGATGACGAATGTGGAGGTCAGTACTAAATTTCTAGCATCCTAACAATCATTCAGGAAAGAACTAATTGGACTCACTGACTTGGATTCTGTAAATCTTTTCATCATTATCACTGCATTACCACAGATGGCTTGGCATAGCTTTATACCACAACATGGCTTATTTATTAACTTTTTGACTACAAAAAAGTCTCTGTGATTTGAGTTTCAAATTTATGTAAAATTTAGTATAAGAAAAAGTCACAATTCATTTGAAAAAAAGTATGCATACTGCAATTGTAAAACAATTAAAAAAAATGGAAAAAGTTGAGGGTAAAGATTCAGACACGACTTAGCAACTAAACAACAACAACAGTGAACTGTCAAATCATAACAGTGAACAAGATACACACACCCTGAAAGTGAAAGTGAAAATCGGAAGAAGTGAGAAACTCTATAGAACGTTTGGTCATGTTTAGGTTTCAATATACTTTTTTTTTATAAAAAACCTCTGAAAAATCAGAAGAGAAAAGAGGGTGGGAGTTTTAACATTCAGTTCAGTTCAGTTCAGTCGCTCAGTTGTGTCCGAATCTTTGCGACCCCATGAATTGCAGCACTCCAGGCCTCCCTGTTCATCACCATCTCCCGGAGTTCACCCAGACTTACATCCATCGAGTCACTGATGCCATCTAGCCATCTCATCCTCTGTCGTCCCCTTCTTCTCCTGCCCCCAATCCTTCCCAGCATCAGAGTCTTTTCCAATGAGTCAACTCTTCACATGAGGTGGCCAAAGTACTGGAGCTTCAGCTTTAGCATCATTCCTTCCAAAGAAATCCCAGGGTTGATCTCCTTCAGAATGGACTGGTTGGATCTCCTTGCAGTCCAAGGTTTTAACATTAAAGAATTATAAATTCAAGGCAAGATGTGAAAAGCAATTTCTTTAGTCACTGGAAAAAATCAGTTGGCTTCCTGGGAAACAACCAGTAACAACTAACTAAATCTGCTTTCAAGGTTGGCAAAAATGGTTGTGTTCTCAATATGTCATAATAAATATACAACTCAAAATCTGAGTGTATGGCATATACCAGAAATTCAATAAGTGTATGTTAATTGAATAAACGAAAGTGTGGCTATAGCAAACAACAACAAAAAACAGATCTCCAGTTTGACCACTGCAACACATATATCTTCCACACCAATCTCTTCTATCAGGTTCTACAAAGATATAAAATTATAATACTAACTTGATTGAAAGTCATTGAAGATTTAAAGAATACAAAGACATGTCATGTCCATGCAAAGGAAAATTGAAATTCTTTTAGATATCAATTACTTTGTGTTATAATCAAAGTATCAACTGGAGTCATAAACATAGCAATTTGATCCCAAAACTTCTATGGAATGTATCTATGCAACACATATGACTCATAATAAAGAGCCCAGAATACATAAAGACTTCCTATGAATAAATAAGGCAAATACAAATAACACAATAGAAAAAGTTGGCAAAGGACACAAATAGGTCTTTCAAATTAACGGAAACATGAGTGGCCCATAAACATGTGAAAAGCTGTTATTAACACACACCCAACAGAGCCGAAAATATTTAATGTCTAAAACCAGCCAATGTTGGTAAGAATGTGAAGTCATGTGAACAAGATCACAGAACCAATGGTGATAAAAATTGCTACATATAATATTTGGAAACAGTTTGGCAATGAGTTATCAATTTAAGTTGCGCATACCCAGTGTAAAACAGATAGCTAGTGGAAAGCTGCTGTGTAGCACAGGGAGCTCATCTCAGTGCTCTGTGATGACCTAGACGGGTGGGATGGGGGAGGGAGGAAGGATCAAGAGGGAGGGAATATATGTATACATAGAGCTGATTCACTTCATTGTACAGCAGAAACTAACACAACATTGTGAAGCAATTATACTCCAACAAAAAACAAATTTTTTTAAACAACTAACTTGTGTGCACCCACAGTCCTGAAACTCTACTCCTGCCTATGAAAGTGAAAGTGAAGTTGCTCAGTCGTGTCCGACTCTTTGCAACCCCATGGACTGTAGCCTACCAGGCTCCTCTCTCCATGGGGTTTTCCAAGCAGTAGTACTGGAGTGGATTGCCATTTCCTTCTTCAGGGGATCTTCCTGACCCAAGGATGGAACCCGGGTCTCCCACATTGTAGACAGATGCTTTACCGTCTGAGCCACCAGGGAAAAAACCATTGCATATGGACAACCAGAAGACATGAATAAAAAACACAGTTAAAACAAAAACAGTAAAAGGGCCCAGATAACCAACACCAATGAAATCCATGTTCTCCAGTAAGAAGTTTAGAAAGCAGGAAGCATGTTCTGCTTCTTCCCGCTGGAGAGGATTACCTCCATGGAGTTTAAAGCCAGCTGTTGTTTAGTTGCTAAGTCATGTCTGACTCCTTTGCAACCCCATGGACAGAGGAGCCTGATAGGCTTACAGTCCATGGGGTTTCAAAGAGTTGCACATGACTGAGTGACTGAACACATACACACACACAAAAGGAGAGAAAATTAAGAAAAGAAACATTCACATTATGATTATGGGCCTCTATCCTTGTTTCTCTGAGTTCAACCTTAATGGGAAAAATCTCAAATACTGAGTATCATAGAGCACATGCATTCTTGGGTTTTACTTTCATCACTGGAAATGGAAAGAAATGGAAGGCAAGGTGCTTCTTATGTTGCAGAGCCCTTTCTAGGAAGTGAGAACAAAACAAGTCCGAAGGAACTCTTTACACCACCTATTCAAACCAAAACTCAATAATTTTCTTATTGAACATCATGCAGAAGCACAGTTAAATTTTGCCTTATTCTATCTGCAGAATTCAAACTTATTCATGCTTTTCTTATTTTTTACCGTGAGTTTCTTCTAAGAAGAAACAATTTTTACAAAGAACAAAGTTTCACTAGATATGATCCTTGTGAAATGAGTTTTCAGTAGACTAAAACTCATTATATTCTAAATCTTTTTTATGTATGGTTAAGTGGACTTAAGGTGAAGCCTATAGCTTTTAACTGATTCTCATAAAGATTATGATTCATAAAAGGTTAAAACCACAATTCTATAGTTTTGACATTAAAGATCTTTAGAGAGAATTCATCTAACAAATGAAAATAGTAAAGAAATTTAAAGAAAATCTTCAGGTTAGAAAATCATATCAACAAAATTTCCACTCACTACCATATACATATTTAAAGAATTATTTGATACAAATTTCAATTTATGAGACATCTCCAGAAATGCCTCAGTCACAAATAAGAGTGCACAGCAGAGCTTAATGTGCCTTTTAATAATAAACACAGCATTTCTATTGCTGCTGCTAAGTCTCTTCAGTCGTGTCCGACTCGGTGAAACCCCATAGACAGCAGCTCACAAGGCTCCCCCGTCGCTGGGATTCTCCAGGCAAGAACACTGGAGTGGGTTGCCATTTCCTTCTCCAATGCATGAAAGTGAAAAGTGAAAGTGAAGTTGTTCAGTCTTGTCTGACTCCTAGAGACCCGTGGACTGCAGCCTACCAGACTCCTCTGTCCATGGGATTTTCCAGGCAAGAGGACAGAGTGGGTTGCCATTGCAAAATACCTGGAACATTTTCCAGTATTTAAAATATGCACATTTAGTAGTTCATGAAAAAGTGGCAGGATTGAAAGTGTTTTAAGTGTTTCAGAGTTCGGACTCTTTATCATTAATCCTCATTATCAGGCTGTCCAAAAGATACACTGACAATGTGTATCAAGAACTCTGGCTAACTTGCCTTAAACTTTGCTGTTGTACCACCCAGTTTTATATTTTTTCCAGCAGTGCCTTTACTAAAATCATATTCAATTTTTGACAGTAAACTTACTTTAACTCTTTGTAGATTGGCCTTGGTCATCTCATTAACAACAATTAAAATTTAAAATCCTTTTTATTACAACAGACTTTTGTATATTCTGATCTTATATGCATTTCATAAGGAAACACTGGTAACAATCACCAGATTCTGCAACACTTTGTACCTCATTATTCCCAAGATGGATTTCTGAATTTTCATCCATTTATCAGAATCAGTTGTGAACTCATAAAGTGTGCCCTTTCATTTAGCTTAATCGATGATATCCAAAATCATGAGAAAACTCATAAATGCACAACCACAGAATAAATTTATCATGACCACTACACTATGAATATATATATTCAATATAAATTTCATTTATGTTCTATATCCTTCCACTTATTTTTATTAAACTGATAATTTGTTATTAATCTTATGTATAGAACCATATATATTGCCATTTGTAGAATATCAGTCAGGTAGAAGTGACACTATTAAAATAACATGATCAATTGCACATACCAAAGGCCATCACTTAACATTTTTTGATATTCATTGATTTGATATTTTCCACACTGATCCACTGTTCTTGCCTGGAGAATCCCAGGGATGGCAGAGCCTGGTGGGCTGCCATCTATGGGGTCGCACAGAGTCGGACACGACTGAAGTGACTTAGCAAGCAAGCAACACTGAATTTTAAGTCAAAATTTCTTGTCAACATTCAAAAAATTTTATAATTTTAAAACTATAGCTGAACTAATAACAAAACTGATTTATATTGTGCCATTGGTATACTTTTCAAAGCTCTACTATTTTTAAGACAATAGCAAATAAAAGATTCCACCTTCTGGGAATCTGGGAAAATTATAAACTATACCACCATCCTTATTATTTCTAATTATCATGGTTTGACTTTGACCCCCAGGGATAAATAATGTTACTTTCTGCTCTCTATAAAATGTCAAGACTAGCTAAGAATATAGAAAACATTAAACTTCACTAATTGTATTTTCACTAATTAAGCTTCTATATGATGGCAAAAATATTTTTCTGTAACTGATTCAGATATTGAGCTTCCCTGGTAGCTCAGCTGGTAAAGAATCCACCAGCAATTCAGGAGACCCTGGCTTGATTCCTGGGTCGGGAAGATCTGCTGGAGAAGGGATAGGCTACCCACTCCAGTATTCTTGGGCTTCCCTGGTGGCTCAGCTGGTAAAGAGTCTACCTGCAGTGCAGTTAAAAATAAAGAACTTTGATTTTTAGTTTCACGTCCTATGCTTCTCATCTAAAGTGGAAACAGTTTCTTATCTCTAGGCAAAGCTTGAAAGGAAAAGGCATATGTCAAATATTTTAGCATGACATGTGTATGAGGAAAGATGCTAAAATAGATTGAGCGCCTGCAGTGGACAGTCGCACTAGCAGTCACACTGGAGCACAGTTGACCCTGTGAAGTCCATAATCTAATTGCTCTGCTGATCTGGACTATGTTACAAAGTTATGAAAGAATAGATGCATATATTAAATCATTCCAAGAAGTATCTGAAATTATAGAATATAGGGGAAGCCTGGGAATTAAACTGGACAAAGATTATCTAGATGGTTGAACGGGGAAAGCTTGCATCCCAAATAGATTAAAATGATGAGATTAGCAATAGTTTCAGGGAAATTTATAAAATGGTTTTATAAAGTGTACAGAGTGGGTGATTTTTGACCATTTAGGAAAACTATTCATAAGTACATCATTTGTTAAATAAGTTGCCAATTTGTAGCATACTTTCTATTTCTATTGCAATCTTCCTAAGGGGTGTCCAGGTTGATCACTGTAGAACTTGGAGGTGGCGATTGCTTTTCCTGGAGCACTTTGCCAGATGGTCATTACTGTGTATTTAGCTGAGCTTGATTTTAAATTTCACTTAAAGACTAATAAACCTCCAGCGATTTTTTTTTTGTTTTACCATTTTAGAGACAGCTACCTGCACTCCTCCAAATATTATTGCACTATTTCAATTGTTTGAGTCAATGTTTCCCATCTGTGTGTTCTTATTTTCTAGATTAACCCAACTGGAATGTTTCTTTCCCTCACTTTCTCTTTTAAGCTTTATTCAAGAAAAAGAACATTTTTCTTACATATACCCTCAACATGTAAGTCAAAAGGAAAAGTTTTAAAGGAACAGAAATTTACTCTTCAAATGAAGAGAAACTGAGATTGCAGAATATGATGAGGAACGAAAGACAGAGAGAAAATACACCAAGAGGGAAGTTTTGGAATATTTGAAATAGAAAAATTACCACAGTTTTCCCCCAACTAACCAACCCAAGTTTCCCAATCCAACCTATGATTCACTGCACTTTGGGATAAAGCAATCCCCTTTGTCTTCTTTGTCTACCTTATCAAATGGCTTGGACCTGGGCATCCCTCTCCTTTATCCCAGAAGTGCACGTTTTCACATTTACTGCCAGCAGGAGAGTTTGAAGAGAATAGGTCCAGATGCTACCTTTCCTGTTTACTCATGGAGAATACAAGTGACGCAGAGTCCTTAAATCTTACAGGTGTCAGGAGCATGCAGTATAAAGACGGAATAGGAGAGTTTCTAAGGAAGGCAGGCAGAAGGAACTGGAATTGAATACCTTCTGTTCCATCCCTAATGACTCCATTCCTGGCTATTGAAGTCTTGAAATAATCATCTTTTCCAAAAAAGTCACCAGAGAGAAATTAAAAACTAATCCTAACAAACATTTTAACCAAATAGCAGGAGGAAAACAAGAGAAAAAGGGGATTTACAATATTTCATTTGAAATTAAGAAAAAAGTAGCATGCTACTTGAAAATCTTTACAATGCTGCTTTCACCTTTTAACTCAGAGTCAGTAAGCTAATTACAATTACTTTGTATTTATCACATGAATTAAGCCATACAAAATAGTAGACTCATGTTACCCATTCATTCTAGCATTCAGAAAAGAGAAATCTTCTTTAGGTTTTAATAAATGCAAGAAATACAATCTAGGGAGATACGAGACAGTTTCTGAGACAAATACTAAGTTTCTTTATTCCACTGGAAATCTGAAAAATGTTTTCCTGACAGTTTAATTTTAATTTATATATTTTAAATATGGTTAACAGACCAGCAACATCAGATGCACCTTCTAGGAGTTTAACAAAAAAGCAGGTTCTCAGGCCCCTCCCAGATCTACTGCATCTAAATTGGCATTTTAACAAGATCAGATCCCAGGATGATTCATATATATATCCAAGTCCAGAAGAACCGCTCTGTTTACAAGAAATGATTTATGAGTAGTCCAACTATAACATTTGTCATTCACGAAAACTTTAAGAAGAGTTGCCAGTGTTAAAATATTCAGCTCAATAAACCCACAATACACTTTACATATTAAGTGAATGGGTTCAGAATGTAAATCAACATAGAAAATAATGCAAATCATTTTATTTTATGTCTTCCGTTATTTGACTCTCACAGAAGAATTGAGTTACTATAACTGAAGACTTGAGAACTGGCCAGTGAGGAGTGCTCTCAAAGTCTGTTAGGCTTGAAAGTGAACCTAGATGGCTGTACTAGTTTCTGACAACTTGTGCATTTGGATAGGGCTAAGTCCCCCCAAGCTTCTCTGCGCCTTGGTATTTCTACTCTGAAGAGCAGCAGTGCAGTATTATCACAGGCCTTAAATACCTGGGTGAAATCGACCTAGACTGTCACTACAGATGTTTCCAGGATGGGGGAAGGGAAGGAGAGGACATTAGATCAACCTTTCAAAGGAAGAGTCATTCTAGAATTTTCTAAAGAAAACAAAGTTGTATGAGACTACAGTGAGATATAAAGTAAGGAAATATACGTCCTAGTCTCAAAGTAGTTAAGCTCATTGTTTAATCTATATCAATATGTAGATCAATCATCAATACATCAATATATACAGCAATCTATTATCAATATCAATATGTTAAATTCTTCCTTTAGTTTTATATCACCCACCCCCCTATACTGTGTTGTACTTAGGGTATATTTGCATATTTATAATTTATAGGTCATAAGAGACAGCTGTCTCTGAATAGACTATACTTTTATCTCAATGACAGTACCCAAATGTTAAAAAAAAAATGAGACTACAACCAATTTGATGCTTAGCTGATAACAAGTTGGTCAACAAGTACAAACTTCGAGTTTCAAGAAAAGTTCTGGAAATCAAATGTACAGCATGGTGTTTACAATTAATAATATTCTAGCATATACTTGAAAGTAGCTCAGAAAGTAGATCTTAAAATGTTCTCACAAAAGAACGAAATGGTGAGCCGGGAGGAGCCACCCCGTGTCCAAGCGACAGCGGCAGAGAGTCCCGGGCTGTGATGCTGCAGGAACGGCTGAGAGGAGNACAGGATGCTTGGGACTGGTGCATGGGGATGATCCAGAGAGTTGATGTGGAGTGGGAGGTTTGGGGGGTGTGGTTTCAAGATTGGGAACTCATGTACACTTGAGATGAAAAAATAAAAATTAAAATTAAAAAAAAAAAAAAAAAAGAACGAAATGGTAGTTAGGGGATGGGAGGGAGGTGTGAGCTAAAGCTTGGTGGCCATCATTTTGCAATACATATATACCAAATCACCTTAAACTTCACAGTGCACACCTTAAACTTTCATAGTGTCATGTATTAGTCATAAAGTATTTTAAAACCGAAACTCAGCTTCTAATCATCTCACAGTTGAAATTGCCTTCCAAATCCCACTAAGACTCTTCAATACCTTCCTTGTTAACCGAGAGTCTGAACTTGGTTACTTTTTTCTTAATTTCAAATGCAATTAGGAAGGCAGGCAGAAGGAACTGGAATTGAACAGCTTCTGTCAATTCCATCCCTAATGACTCCATTCCTGGTTTTTGAAGTCTTGGAATAATCACCTTTTCCAAAAAAGTCACCAGAGAGAACATTGCCAGAGGTTTGGCAATGGCAGCTGTAGTGGAACTGAGGGCCAAGAGCAGTGCCTTGATATTCACCATGTTACATTCACCTGATCTTACTTAGAGTTCATGGTCCATGGATCATTGGTTATCAGCTTTCCAACACAAAACAATATACAAAANAAGTCACCAGAGAGAACATTGCCAGAGGTTTGGCAATGGCAGCTGTAGTGGAACTGAGGGCCAAGAGCAGTGCCTTGATATTCACCATGTTACATTCACCTGATCTTACTTAGAGTTCATGGTCCATGGATCATTGGTTATCAGCTTTCCAACACAAAACAATATACAAAAAAGCACTTTATAATTAGACTGTTTAAATAAAGGAGACGGATAATAAAGAAATTATATTTCCACAAGCAATTCTCTTGACATTCAAAGTTTTTGTTTATACGTCAGTTATAGACTGAATATCTCCTCTCAAAATTCCTGTGCTGAAGACCTAACTCAGATGTGATGGCATTTGGAGACGGAGCCTCTGGGAGCTAATTAGGTTTAGGAAAGGTCATGAGGGCAGGGCCCTAATCCTATCTGATTCCATCAATTGGTATCCATACAAAAGGATATCTGAATTCCAGTTCCAGTTATAACTCTTCCACTTAAAATTTCAAATGTGATAAAGTAAGGAGAGTCCACTGAGTGCCTCATACATTCTCCTTGTACTTTAAATGTTAATGGCTTTGGATAATAATTACGAGTCATTTAAACTCATAGGGCATCATTATTTCATATGGAAAATGGATTTGCTATAATAATGCACATCCTCTTTCTGTCGTATGCAATGTTAGGACAATAAAAATGGACTTCAAAACACCAAATGATATTATTAAAGGTGATGCACGTCTCCTTATTAAAATAACTCAGTTTATCATCGTCTGAACATTGTCATCAATGTATAGAATCTAGAAGCCAAATCATCAACGCTTTCTGTACTTTACCTCCCATACCAGGCATCAGAGTTTATTAAGGCAATGACATAAACTGAGAGGCAACTGTAAAGGAAAGGTAATATTAGGTTAGGTAACCACATTGAAGAGTTATATTGTGAAATAAGGGTAAATAGGTATTCAACTTTCCTGAATATTAGCATGCTGTGCTCTGCTCTGCTCTGCTCAGTCCCTAAGTCCTGTCTGACTCTTTGTGACCCCATGGACTGTAGCCTACCAGGCTCCTCTGTTCATGGGAATTCCCAGGCAAGAATACTGGAGTGGGTTGCCATTTCTTTCTCCAGGGAATCTTCCCAACACAGGAATCGAATTCATGCCTCCTGTATTGGCAGGTGGGTTCTTGTACCACTGAGCCACCAGGGAAGCCCTAAATATTAGCATAGAAAATCCCAAACTTGGCTGACTAAGTAATTTTTAGGAAAAAAAAAAAAAGAGAGAGAGAACATAAACAGTATTTTGAGAAATACAATATGAGCACCAGTGCTTAAGGTTTGGTTTTAAATTCTGAATTGAAATGAATGTCCTCAACTGCATCAAAGACATTGTCTCCAAAAAGCTTTACCTCTTTTGGCAACAACACCCTCATCTCTAAAAGTACACCTGCAGTTAGATTGCAAGCGCCTCGGAGGCAGGCTTAGCACCTCAGCTATCAGCCTGTCTGATATAATGCAGAGTGGACATTAGCAGGGTAAACGTAACTGTGCTGAATGAGCCAACTGACTGTGTATCATTATTTGAAATATGCTGTCTCGTTGTTTGTCATAAACCCTTAAAATATCCTAGAAATTGCTTGTCATCCAAAGCCTATCTTGAGACTCCCAAGGAGAGGCAGAAAACCCAGTGTCAGCTTATATATTAGGATCACTGCTAGGAATGTTCATTTCAATTCACTAAAGATTAGTAAGGTTCCTGCTCTGTCTTTTCAGCATACTAGATGCTATCAGAAAATAAAAGAAGTAAATGTCATGATTCTTGCCCTTAAGAGGAACTTGTCCATTTCTATCCCCACATTTATGTGCCATTAAAATTATTTGCCAAAGAAACATATCCCTCAATCTTCCATAGTAAGCCACTGCAGCATTTTTATTAGGGAACTCAAGTCATAAAAAGGGCAATTCTCATAAATGTGAGGCTTGAACAAACAAGGGACTGTAAAGGATCTAGCAGAGTCACAGTGTTCGGAAAGCAAAGCAAGTAGCACTGAAACTAACATAGCAGTTGAGAAGGAAACCACCTTACAGGAGAGTGCCATGGAGGAAAAACTGCTTGGCAAACAAGTCATCTCTATTTCATGGGTAGTGGGCAACTTGTTTCTTTCTTTCCAGTCCTCTGATGCCAATTTAGAAGATACCAGATGAAGAAGATTGAGGGCAAGAGAAGAGGGTGACAGAGGACAAGATGGTTGGATGGCATCCCTGACTCAATGGACATGAGTTGGAGCAAACTCCAGAGACAGTGAAGGACAGGGAAGGCTGGTGTACTGCAATCCATGGGATCACAAAGAGTTGGACAAGACTTAGCAACTGAAATAACAACAAGATGTAAAAGAGAACAGGACAGGATCCATGAAGAAATGAAGTGCTACCTGATTAGCCAGGAATTTAGACAATAAAAAGAATAAGAAGAAATAACTTGGTTAAGCCAAGACATCTCTTGATTCTAATTTTGCTAAATAGTTTGACTAAAGGGAGAGGATTTTCATCTAAATTAATGGCTAGCATTTACATTTTAATAGAACTTTTTAGAAGGTGTAGTAACCAAAATATTCAGCTATTTCCTTAGAGAAGGGACCCAATTCATTTCAAAACACAAAAGCAGGTAAAATTAAGAACCCATTCTCCTAAGACCAAACAAAGTAAGCCTATTGGAAAAATCAGTTCAATAACAAATCAATAACTATTTTTAGATGAGAGATTCTTGACATCTTAGACTATTTCACCTTCACTGAGGGAAAGAAGTTAGACATGTTACCAAAATAATAATAATAAATTAAAAACTGAGGCAGTTTAAACATCTTCAATGAAAACTCAACTACGTCCCAAGTGGTGACTGGCTGCCATGCTTTTGTTTCCATCTCCAAAATTGTTTTCTTTTTTTAGTCTTTTTTGAATGTTACAATATTCCTTCTGTCTTACGTTTTGGTTTTCTTGACCCCAAGACATGTGGGATCTTAGCTCCCCAACCAGGGATCAAACCCACACCCCCTGCATTTCAAGGTGAAGTCTTAACCACTGGATCACTAGAGAAGTCCCTCCAAAACTATGTTCTAAAATCCAAGACAGGTGGACCTGCTGATAAATTTGCCTGCTTTGTACTAAGCTACTGGGGATCTATAGTTGCTAATCTGCCACTTTGTTTGTTTTATTTTTAGGCATGACTGTGACAAGGAGTATATTGATACTGTTTCAGGTTTACTTAATTGAAGAAATACAAAAGATGCTAAGTATATTAATCTGAGAGTTCAGCTTTTCTCTTGCACATTGATAAACGGCTGTCTCTTATTAATTAGTAATTTTCATAGGCTGAAATAACAATAATAACATAGCAAATATTATGTTTCTATAGGAAGCCAAGTATTTTGAAAACTGGTTGTCATAAATCCTCTTTGTGTTTTTCACACAGAAGGTAAGAAGGAAAACAAAGGAATATAGTTACCCCTTTCCTACTAATTATGCTAAAAATGTGGGCAGAAGTCAAATAATCCTTTCCAGTTTTCTCAGTGAGTCAGATGCAAGCTCACAGAGACTGAAGTAAACAAAAAAGAGACCAACATATAAGACAGCTTATTTACAGCAAAGTGAATATGTTTTTAATATTGATAAATAAAAATCTGAATTCCTGTTGATAGTTTCCACTGGGCCAATACATTCTCCCTTTTGAAATTTTAATGCCAATTCAAATATTTGCCAGAGAGAAAGAGAAAAATGAAGCCTACTTGGATTGATATGAAAACTTGGGATCATAGATTTGTTATTTATGAAGGTATAAGTCCTGGAAAGCAAGTTAATATTTGTCTCTTTTTCTACAGGTGAGAGAATGGAAAGGCAGATGACTCTTTAGCTCTAGGAATGAGGAAGCCTGGAAAGGAGGAGAGTGAGACCCTTAGGCTGAACAATTCATTAGGTACTGCATGGGTGCTCTTAGTCATCCATTCCCCTTGACCTTCCTTACTGTCATCATTTCCTGAATGTTTGAAACTAATAGAGCCCAATCTCAAATAATTCTAAATTTTCTGGCCTCAAACCAAACCTGGAAGAGAGTTAGGAGAGGGAACCTTCTAATGAGCCCAAAGACGAGTGCGTCATAAAAGGACACAGAGTAAAGTGTGGGCAAAAAGTTTCCATTTTTCTAGTGCTTCTTCTTTATTCATCTTTCTGAAAGCAGTAGTGGTTTACTGCTTAATAGGTTGTGGAACTCCATACACATCAAAGAAAAGTATTAGATAGGTATTTCCAGTTGGGCCTCTGTCTCTCCAGATAAGGTCAGCAGTTATCACTGGAAAAGTCACAGAGAGTGGGAGGTGACAAATACAAGACTTTAAGAGCATGAAGGCTTTGTTACTGAGGATTCTGCAAAGTTTCCTTGGAAAGATCGTGAACACAATGGTCTGTGACCAGGATATGAAGAAACAGTGAACATCATTAGAAAAAACTACAACTGCTACCTTCTGCTTACAAACTCAGAATCCAGTGACTGGGCAGCTGTTACAGACATTAATTTTTGAAATACTGATGCAATTTAAATGAAATCTCTAACTTCTAAGAGTCCCAAACTGGGAGAACTGTCCCACTAATCTCATGAGATGACAGAGTGTCTGTCACTAAGCCAGTGTTTGTGTTTATGTTCATTTCCCTGCAGTGTGCTTGCAAAGGAAGCAGGATCGGCTCCGTAATAACTCAGGAGGAACAAACTGTGCCTACCCTAAGTCAAGGCAGTTAATATCTTGGCTCCAAAAGTGAAAAGATGGGTGACACTCTATTAATTATTTTCATAGTACTCAACACCATAGAACATATGCTCGTTAGCCTAATGACCACCACAGCTTGGAGAATATGTGGGTGGTTGACAATATATCGGGGGCTGTATACTTCCTGCCATGAAGCCACACAGGAAATGGAGGCAGAGAAAGGAAAAGGCTAATACATCTAGCAAAGGAGAAAAAAATAAGACACTTCTGACATGGTCTGTGGTGGAAGGAGTTAAAAAGGACAGATGTACACTGGAAAACTCTTAATATTATTACTGGCCACTGCGAATCCAAAGATATCTTCTGGAAGATTATACTTCATATTCAGACAGAAATAATGTTACCTTTGAAGTAACATTGGGAAATGGTTGCCATTCTTACCTTATTTCCTCATGCTGGCTTCAGAATGTGTACGTAATCAATATGAAGATTTCTCCCATCCCATATACTAACTTTCAAAAGAGAAAGTNGCAATGTGGCTTTCACAGGATTTGGAGTATGGTATCCCTCGCACAGCATAGTCTACCTTCTTTTGGTGCTTGAACACAGTGAGGCTTTCAAAGAAGTGGGATCTGAGGGTTTCCATTGATTTCACACACTTTTGCTTCACATCCACTATCAGCCAAGTAGGTGTCGTAAGCAATACAGACAAGAATACAACCCCTCAGTTCTCAAAGCATTTACAACACAGAGACACATATATCTAACCCTGGGGGAAAGAGTGACATCATGGAACAGTAAATAAAATACTCTGAAAGCAGAGAGGAAAAAAGAATGAAATATGCATGCTTAAAAAAAAGTTTGAATGGCATTTATTCATTTGTACATATTAAGCACTAAAAAGAGGAAAGGCAAGAAAACGCACACACACACATATACACACAAAGAAAACTAGCCGGCCAACAGAACGTGTGGTTGGCTTGTTCATCAATTGTCCAAAAACTGCTAATGAGCATCTTGCCAAGTTCAGCAGCAGTTTATAAGATCGCTTTGGTGCTAACTTCAACTTAAAGAAACTGTAAATTGCTTCTCACCAAGACTCTGGTGAGCGTGACCTTGAAAAGCGAAATCTGCCTATTTTTCACTTACTCCTAGATGAAACACGATATGAAGACTATAAATGTACAAACAGAATCTGGTGTAGTCAAATAAGTAAAAGGGCACAGGGACAAATAAACGGTACCTGCAAATGGAGACCATCCTTGGGAGGTGGTTCCAATCATGCAAGAGCCCCTATCTGAATCACTCAATATGAGTGATGGCTCCCAGGACCACCATACAGAACCGCCTCACCTGCAGCTGGCAGCCCATGCTCCGGAGCTCCTGCTGCATGTCAGCCAGAACTCTTGTATCTCCTCTCTCGTGTCCATGCATCATCTCTCATCTCTAAACACTTGTGTTCACCTGCTGCAACTGTTTGTCTATTTCAATTTCAGATAGGCGGAAGCATCTATGACAGTGTTTCCACAAGCTAAATTTATAAAAATTGAAATGAAAGTGTTAGTCGCTCAGTCGTGTCTGGCTTTTTGTAACCCCATGGACTGTAGCCCACCAGGCCTCTCCATCCATGGGATTTTCCAGGCAAGAATACTGGAGTGGGTTGCCATTTCCTTCTTGCATTGCAGGCAGACTCTTTGTCATCTTGAGCCGCCAGGGAAGCCCATAAGAATGGAAATATGTGGATTTTTACAATAAAAGATTTTAGAGAATTGGAAAAAAGTAGAGAAAATTAAAATATCAATGATAGCTTCATGAGACTAGCAGAAACTTTCTGCAAAAAGTCTGTACTTGATCACATATACTCCCGCTTCACCAAAATCACATCTATACTGACCTTCTCCCCCACCTCTTTCGAGCATTTTCTCAGAGCTATTTGAAATGCTATCTCCTGGGCTGTAGGGCTCATTTTGCCACAAATAAAACTTAACTCACAGCTCTCACGTTGTGCATTTTTTCAAGGTTGACAGTGCTCATGCTGCTCCCTGCATTCCCCAGATACTCAGGTCTCAACTCCAGTCTTCACTCCCCTGCACTAGTAAAGGGGGGTTTGTTGTCTTTGCCTCCCCATGTTGCTGTGGATGAGGTTGTGAATATATGGACTTGCTCTCTTTTTCCCTCGTGTAGTTCTCAGAAGGAGGTGATAGGAGGCCCAGATCCCCGTGTCTACCATTGTCCCACCTTCTACAGTGCCTTGAGTTGACATTTTAAAGTCTTCATCAGAATTCATAATAATAATAATTTTATACAAAGTGAGTCTCTGTAGTGATTTTTAGGAAATCAGGGAGCCAGCACACAACTTGATTCGTCTCCTGGTTCCAAGGCTGAGCCTAGGTCTTCCTGAATCTACAGCTCACCGAAAGCTCCATCTCACATGGTGACCAGCACATTTTTCTTATCTAGTCTTCTTTCTTTTTGAGACAGCCTCATCTCACCCTCACCTGTGGCTTCAGTCAAGAGTTCTGAACAAAGATGAAGCAACTTTTTCCTTCTTTTCTCACAGATATAATCTGATTCTGGCTACACGTACATACAGACCCAGTGCTCCAAACAGCTGTGGCTTTGGTCCTCTTCATTGCATGTGTTTCTGCTCCTCAAAGTGTTTATCTTGCTTTCACATCCAGCTATATATCTTTTCAGTTTCCATTTTTATATTTTCTCCAGCATTGGGATGTGTCTGGTACAGAGGGAAACATGAAACCATGATTTTATAGAGTTGTCTTTGGCCACACATTTCCAGATTGAGTTAATATAAGAGAAATCACAGTCTTTAACATAAAATTCTTCTGGTGGATAGCAGAATGATAGGCTATCAACATGTATCTGAACTGGACTCACCACAGGCCCAGCACTACAAGTGCTGTTTTATGTACCTTATTATTGTCTGTATTTTTGTACGTGGAAAAATAGGTAAGTAAATTATCCCTTATTGCTCAGCGAGGATGTGACAAAAGTGCATTAAACCCCCCCACTTTGGTTTCTATCCAAAGCTTCTACCAACATATTAAACATTTAAAGTTTACTTCTTAATATTTAGGAAAGAATTCTAGGGGCAAGAAAAATAGCCACATTCTTCATGATTAAAGTTTCTGAACTTGCGTCAAAAATCCATGGGGAATTTTTTTTAGTATTTATGAAATACTCTGAGACTTTCTGATGAAATTACTGTTAGCACAAATCATTTTCTTTACACTAGAGAGCCAGTAGACATGCTTCTAGGCAGTTTCAATGAAGTGCGAGTCCAGGTATTCTGCTAGTGTAATGGTATCTTCTGGGCCTTTTGATTTGCTTAATTTACAGTATGGATAATGCTTATCCTCACTCAATATCAGTGTCCATTGCCCAGTAGACCAACCTGCTTACAAACACACACAGAGCTCCCTCTGAAGGGAATGAGAGGGTAAGACAGCACTGGTTCTCTGTCCTTACTAATCTCAGCCTCTCTTGGTGAAACCAAGGCCGGGGGGCGGGGGGGGT
>SJYA01003091.1:800570-827795 GCA_006410615.1 Neotragus moschatus | reverse complement strand
CGGAAAACAGAAAAAAAAAAAAGTGGCCCCTTTTCTCTTCTTCTTTATGCATTTTCCTCTTTATTTTCAATTTGTAGTACTTGCTTTCAGCAGGAGGCCTCTATTTATTGTTCTGTGATTGACTCTTATTTAATCATCGTGAAATTTATTCACCAAATATTTACTGAGCATATGATATATGCCAAGTTCTGTGCTGGAGATCAGGGATCTGACAATTAATCAGAGAGATAAGACCTTTGCCCTTTTGTAACTGACAGTCTAGTGAGGGAAATATCAATAAAACAGGTATATTTCACACACCTAGCTCCTTCATCATTCATTTATTCACCTTGCTTTCAACTTCAGGTTATCATCTTATCTCAGCAGTCTATCAGACTCCTTTGCCGGCTCCAGCTCTTTCTCCATCCCTTTCCTATTAGAAAACTCTTCTTTCCTTCTTTTCTTCATCCACCATAGTGATTTCATTAAGTCTCATATTTTTAAAAGCCTCTTATGGTAAAGAATCTGCCTGCAATGCAGGAGCCCCAGGTCCCATCCCTGGGTCAGGAAGATCCCCTGGAGAAACGAATGTCTACCCACTCCAGTATTCTTGCCGGGAAAATCCCAAGGACAGAGGAGCCTGGTGGGTTACCATCCATAGGGTTGCAGAGTCAGACACAACTGAGTGACTAACACTCAAACTATGGACCAGTGACTCCCATTTCTCCAACCCAGATCATCCTCCCAGATTCATTTCCAATGGTCAGTTGGCCATTTCCACTTAGGTGCCAAAGGACATCTCAAAATAATTATGACCCAAACTGAACACCTGAGACTTTCCCCTTCACAACTGCCCCTTCAACCCATCTTCTCCACTTCTGTTGATGGCAAAAATATCTTGGTGCAGGTCAAAAACACTGGAACTCTTTTTAAAATTTGTTTCCTTATCTCATGCATTCCCTTCACCTTCAAAATTCATCCAGAATCCTTCTAATTCCCATTACTCCTCTGCTCGCCACCTGTTCCAACTTCCAACCAAACCTCACCTCAATCCAACAGCCTCCTAACTGGTCTCTATGCTTCTCACTGGGACTCCTACAGTCTTTTCTCAACAAGTCAGCAGAGTTTGCCTCTTACTCTGTAAGTCAGATCATATTGCCCTCGTGTTCCATACCTTTAATGGTTCCCCTTGTGCCTCAGAGTAAAAGCCAAAGTTCTAACATGACCTCCAAGCTTCTCATTCCCTCTGATCTCACTTATTACACTCCATCACTTATCTTGCTCCCTTAGGTACCAGGCACCCTGACCTCTGTGCTCATCCTCAGCCCCAACAGCTACCCTCCTGTATGAGAATCATTTACTAGACCATCTCTTCTGCCTTGAATGCTACTTCTCCAGATAGTGGGTAGTAGACTTCTTATATCCTTTAAGTCTTTCTTTAAACATCACTTGGAACTATCATTCTTTTACTTTGGTCCTTTCTTTTTTAAATTAAATCAAAGTTTATAACATTCTAATATGTTATACAACTTACTCATAACAGACTGTAAGCTTGATAAGAACTTTTATCTCTTTCACAATGGCAGGCACATAATAGGCAACCCAATACATATTTGTTAAATGAATAAACAAAGGATGAGTACAAACAAATACACTTCAAATGACATATTTTGATAAGTGTTCTGGGAGAAATAAACAAAGCACTGTGATAGAACATAATCTTCAGCCTAACTTAAATAAACATCTTAGGGAGGCCCAGCTATAGAGATGACACAGACCACGATGAGAAGGATGAAATGCCAGGAATTAAGGGTGTGGTAGGGAGGTCTGAGGAATTGTAAGAAAGAGAAAGGAACTGTAAGTGAAAACAAAGGGAACAGCAAGTGCTGGCTGAAAAAAGTATTTTCTAAGACCTGGGGGGAAAGAGAGCAGGGCCAGAGGAGAGCATGTGACAGGGAGGGGATCACAAGATGAAACCACAGAGCAGGCGAGGGATAAGAAAAGGCATCTGTGTCTATTACAGCATCAAGGGGGGAGTCACTGCTACAGCTTAAGAGAAATATCTAATTTGATTTCTGTTATTAAAGGTTACTGACTAATACATGGAGTATAGATTATAGGGGAATGAGAAGGGGACAGAAAGACCAACTAGGGAAAACTTCATTGGTCCCAGGGAAAGACAATGGTTGCTTAGACTGGCTGGTAGCAGGAAGATGGGGGGAAAGGGATGAATGGTGGGGGTATATTTTGGAGGTTGAACTGAACTGAGTGTCTAACAGATCAGTGCTATTCATTCAAGTTCTACCTTTCAACTGTCCAGATGAATCATCTGAGGTGTCTGAGACTGAATCTAAAATAGCAAATAGGTCTTGNAGATGGGGGGAAAGGGATGAATGGTGGGGGGATATTTTGGAGGTTGAACTGAACTGAGTGCCTAACAGATCAGTGCTATTCATTCAAGTTCTACCTTTCAACTGTCCAGATGAATCATCTGAGGTGTCTGAGACTGAATCTAAAATAGCAAATAGGTCTTGTATTCTATTTACAATCAACTCTGTGGTTCTGGCTGCTGAAGAAATTAGTCTTATCTCTGCATAGCATTACTGTCTATAGCACATATTAGAATTTGATTGTGGTTTCCATTTTCTAGCCCAATGCTATGATGAATGATTCAGAAAAAGCCCAAGATATGATTTGCATTCAATCTAATTTCTTCAAGATTTCGTCCTTATAAAAATATAGTTCTTCTTGGACTAGAGTGAGCAAGGGTCAGAAGCCACAGTTCTGTATAGTCTGATCCTTCAGTTCAAATAATAATGCAGAATTCTTTTGAAAACTACTGTATGTTATATAAAGCAAATTTGTCTTGGTGCCATTGTGTCCCCTCTCCCACCAAGTTCATATGTTAAACCTGATCTCCAATGTCATGATATTTGGAAAGGGGGCTTTAGGAAGTGATGGGTCATGAGGGAAGGGCCATCATGAATGAGATTAGTTTCCTTGTAAAACGAGAGCTCCCTTGCCCTTTCCCCTAAGTGAGGATACAGCAAAAATATGGCCACCCATGGACCAGGACAGGACTCTCACCAGATTCTGAGTCTGCAAATGTCTTCCTTGATCTTGAATTCCCTAGACTCCAGAACCATGAGAAATAAATTTATTTTGTTTATAAGCCAGTCCATGGTGGTTTGTTGCAGCAGCCTGAACTAAGACACTTGTTTTTCCTGAAATCTTGACAACATATGCTCTGAGGACTCAAACACCTCTTTTGGTTCTATATATAAAATTTTTGATATCTGAGGTCTGGGATAACAAAAGTATAACTTAAAAAAAGCAAGGATGCTAAAGCCCATCTGTGCTTATTCCACTCCATTAAGTTTTAGTAACAGTTAACGACACTTCTATTCAGAGGTAACATTATCTGATACTTTCTTTGATGTTAATATTATTTTATATTATGTGCCCTTTTCTATCTAGGTCCACATTTTTCTCAAAATGCTTGAGTGACTAACGTTGGTTTTGTGTAGTCAAATAGGGTACAACATACTAGAGTGTTTAGGGTAAGAGAATAATTTCAACTCCAAAAAATACCTTGAATTTTAGCTACCTTTAGTTAATATTTTACCTTATCTTCCTTATTTCTTTCCTTTTTAAATTGAGTTCAATTAAGTAGAATATATGTATAATAAAAGAACCATGTTAAGTATACATTTCCTTGAGTTTCAACAAATGTGTTCACCTATATAACAACCACTACAAATTACAGAATAGTTCCATCTCACCCAAAAGTTTCCTTTGTCCATCCCACTTAAGACCCTGCTCACTGGCCCAAGGCCATGACTAACCTGCGCTCTTTCATTACAGATTATATTTTTCTTTTCTATTTCCATTTAAAATGGAACCATACAGTATGTACTCTTGTCTGACTTCTTTGCTTCAAAATGTTTTGAGATTCATCCATATCATTGCATGTATCAAAAGACTGTTCCTTTTTACTGCTAAGAAGTATTCCATTATATGTATGCATCTAAATTTATAAATTTAACAGTCATTAGATATTAGAGTAATTGCCAGTTTGGGGCCATTATGAATAAAATGTCTATTAAAAATTTTTGTGAGGGTCATAGGTTATCAGTTATTTTTTTTATAAACACCTCAGAGTCTTATGATAAATGTATATTTAACTTTTGAAGAAAGCATCCAACTGTCTTTCAAAGTCCTTGTACTATTTTACATAATCCACAGAAAAGAAAAAAGTCTTATCAACAAACACTGATGGAATAGAAAATTTTTAAAGAATTTACTCTGATACAGTACATAAAATTAAATTCAAATAGATCATAGTCCTAGAGGTAAAAGCCAAGACTGTAAAACTCCTAAAAGAATACACAGGAGAAAATGTTTGCAGAGCTGGAGGCAGCAAAGATTTTTGGTAGGACAAAAAAAAAGCAAGAGAAAGAGATGATAAATTGAACTTCAAAATCAAAACATCTACTCTTTATCAAAGGATACTTTAAGAAAATGAAAGCCATCCATTGGGAGAAAATATTCACTTTATTTCTAACAAAGGATTTATATGTAGAATATATACAGGCCTTTTACAACTCAATAGTAAGAGAAAGCAACCTAAGAAAAAGTGTTAAAAGACTTACACACTTAACAAAGGAAGATATGCAAATGGCCAACATACAGTTTAAAAATGGTCAGCATCTTTAACCATCAGAGAAATGCAAATTAAAACCACACGTCCACTGGTGGCTCAGTGGTAAAGAATCCACCTGCCGATGCAGGAGATGAAGGTTCGATCCTGGTCTGGGAAGATCCCCTGGAGAAAGAAATGGCAATCCACTCCAGTATTCTTGCCTGGAGAACCCCATGGCACCCGGTGGGCCGCAGTCCTTGGTGTCATAAAGAGTCAGACACAACCTAGAGACTAAAGAACAACAATGATAACCCATCCACTAGAACTGCTAAAAATTAAAAATAAACCTGATATATAATATCGATTCTTTAAACAGGAAAAGTTTCTTTCTTTTGTAATTGAACCTTATTGTAAAATTGTGCCTTATTTTTCTTTAAGAGAAAACTCTGTCTCCTGGTCAATTAGGAAGAAAATGGAGACTCCTTTCATATGAGGACTTGCCCCATGATCTCACTCCATTTTTTCCACATGTCCCTGCTAGGAATCCTCCTATATGTCTCCCACTGGCCACTCATCTTTACCTAAGTTCAACATACATTTTCTGTCCATGTGCATTTCATCTGTCCACAATATATTTCCAGTTTTGCCCAGCTGTGGAACTGTTTTGTTTTGTGAATCAAATATTTTGCTTTTTCTCACCTTTATTTGATTGCATGATGAAATCATGTAATGATTGAGTGATTTTCTTTAAGAAAAATTGTTTTGGGGGTCACACTGGCTTTCTTTCTATTTTTTAACAATACTGGTTATAGTCTCATCTTAGGACTTTGCAGAGACTTCTAGAACGCATTCCCACCCCCCATCCTCTTCGTGTTTCCACTACCAAATCTTTCATTTCCTTCAGGTTTTGACTCAAAGGTCACTTTCCAGATGAGACCTCTCACTATTTTATTTAAAATTTTGATATAATCCTGTCCTTGCTCCCACACATCCTGCCGCTTCGATCCTCTCCTACTCTTTCTTTTCCAGTGCAGTTAACATCTAACAGACTCTATAATTTATCTATTTGTTACTGTCAGTCCATGAAAGCACAGAGTGGTCCATCACAAAGTGACTATTAAATTAACTACTGAACAAATGCATCTGCCTTCAAGGGTCTAATGCTTCCCCCTGTTGGGTAGAACAGGAAATGCTTCCTCCTGTTGGGTAGCTTCATTTAACTCTTCTCATTTTTCTCTCAGATGCCGTGCCAAATACACACGCAGAGTGGACTTCTATGCTTTTCAAACCTTTTATTTGTCTTTCCTTTCATGTTCCTCTGTTAGAAATAAAGAAAAATCAATCAGTGGGATACTGATTTACATTACAAGAAGTCATATCTTCATGAGACCCAATTACCAATGATTATGCCACTGCCTCACCCAGAATTTCAGCCTCAAAATGAAAAGATAATTGGTTTTAAGGACTCTTAAATTAAGGAATCTTTTCATTTATAATTATGTGGATTTGGGTCCTTTTTACTCACAGTTGCTGATTAAATGCCCTATTAGTCTTCTACAATACAATGACTTTTTCAGCATTTTTAAATGGCATTTCTGTACATATTCTTGTAAAAATAATGTCCTGTCTTCTATTTTAAGTTATTTAGGTCTTTATCCTTTCAGAGCATTCCAGATTTTATTCTTTGACTTATAGCAAATACCAACCTAGCTCATTGTTATCATCTATACAAATATTGATGCCAATCTTAACTTTATTTGGAACACTTTACATGTATTAGACTCATTGAAGAATTTTGAAAAGAAGATGTTTTTCCACATTTATTGTCCACTTTAAACTGTCAAGACTCCATAAGAAATGCAGTGTTGCTGCTGAACTTTCATAGATAAATTTCCACCTATATAACTTGAATAAAATGAGATTTTATTCACAGCATGCACATGGTGTCAGTGATCCTTGAGTTCTTGGCATTCCGGTGTCCTGGAAGAATAATGGAGAGTTTTCCAGATTATTTTTCAAAATAGCCCCAAGATGCTGGTCTCATTTATCAGGATCCAGTATGAACAGGTCAGATGCTAGACATGAGGACAGAAAGGTGCCAGAGTCTATTCGATAAGCACTCAACTCATTGGGAGGATGAGTAAGAGTATGAATAAGAACTGGGAAGAGAGTTAAACTGCATTCTAATACCAGCTTTTTTGTTCTTCAGTACTGTGATACTTGCGGAACTCATTTCCTCCATTTGCAAATAAAAAGATTTGGACTTGACAATGTTTATGGTCACTGTATCCTTATAACCAAGGGNAGTAAGAGTATGAATAAGAACTGGGAAGAGAGTTAAACTGCATTCTAACACCAGCTTTTTTGTTCTTCAGTACTGTGATACTTGCGGAACTCATTTCCTCCATTTGCAAATAAAAAGATTTGGACTTGACAATGTTTATGGTCACTGTATCCTTATAACCAAGGGGCCACTGAGATCTCATAAGTTTATGATTTGGGTATATTGTCAAATGCTCCGCCACTAAAAGCCCAGAGTTCAAAAAAATAAGGCAAGGAAGTAGGGCAATCCTTCACTTCTGGACACCTACTTATTGTACAATTAGAAAGCATCTGTGGTATCTTTGTTATATTTAAGGTAAGAGCATAACTTAGAACCACTGGCTCAAGTATCAGAAAATCAGATGATACGCACTTGCTGAAATGAGCAGAGACGAAACTAAGTTTTGGGGGCCTGGAGAACANTCAGGTTTTCCCCAAATGATCAGTCACTGATGGCTCACATGTCCCCATCAGGTCTGTGGGAGACGACGAAGCTGCAGCTTGTTCTGCCAGCAACCCAGGCGGGAGTGCGGTTGCCAAGCACACGGGCTCCTGCAATGATTTACCACTTCCAAATGCTACACTTGACAACAAATCTAGAAAACATATCCTTCGCAGCTCGAAGCTTCCAGAGCAGGTCTTGTGTCACCGCTGCTTGGCTTTGCTCTCTGCGTGAAGGACTGGTTGCTTTTAGGCATCTCTTCTTCAGAGCTGAATCCCATACTTTGGACTCTGCATTCTAGGTCTCCTTCCTCTTTCTTGTTCAACTAAAAGACCTAGTTCAAACTCAAAATCTCATTGAGTTAACTGGTTGGATTACCAGCAGCTGAAATCACTGCGGGTAGTGGGGGAGAGCAAACTAAATGATGTATTTGTTAAAATATGAATGGGCTGTTGCTTGTCGTTGTTGGTTTGCCACTAAGTCACTAAGTCTGACTCTTCACGACCCCATGGACTGTGGCCTGCCAGACTCCTCTGTCCATGGAATTCTCTAGGCAAGAGTACCAGAGGGGGTTGGCATTTCCTTCTCCAGGGGATCATCCTGATTGAACTCATGTCTCCTGCATTGGCTAGTGGATTCTTTACCCCTGAGGCACCAGGGAAGCCCAGGACTAAGATCAAAACCACTTCTTTGAGGACAGAGAACCGGAACACAAGCTGAACAATGGGAGAATCTCTGCAACTCAATGTCTGCTCTATAGGAGGAGCATGTGAAAGATGTCAGACAGCCACTTGGAAGCAGATCATCATTTTCAAACTGAGAAGGTAACACCTGAGAGTTATAAATGAGTTTAGCAACTGTCTCACCCCCTCACTCATGAGATGCAAAAATAGTCTCTATGGTAGCCTCACAGGCACTCACGAAGTCTCTGAGTCATTTCAGTGACCGGGGAACTCAACTCACAAAGCAGCCCACCTTTCTGACAATCAATTCTGATGACTAAAAGGTATTTCTCAGAGAGAACTTAAATCTGCCTCTCTCTGAAGCTTCCTCACAGTTATTCTCATTCAGGCCACTTAACCAAACTGGCTGAGAGAGTAAGAATCTACTTCAGCGTTTACGCTGCAGTCCATTCTGGTTCTTGCACTTTGAATTATTCCAGGTGGTCTGTGACTCTGATCAGCATCCATCTGGCCCTAATAACCCTGCTCCTGGCTGTGCTCCTGATTCTGCTTTGATCAACCAAAGAATTCTCTCTACAGATTCAGCCGGCTGGCCCATCAACAGGACCAGAGTCTCCGTTCAGTTAATGAACCCTGTGCAGAAATTTGACACCTGGCTCTAACATCCATCTTCTTTGTCTGGGCACAGCTCTGCCAGCTACTGTACTTCTTTCCAAGTCCTACAATCCGCCCCCAGTCCTCTGTGCAAATTGTACATTCCAATTTGGTTCATTCTAACTGCTCTGTCTTGAAAGCTCTCCCCCACTTTCTGCTGACTCTTGGTGTAGATAATGAAAGACTACAGAAAGACTATACCCAATCTTGGGAGAGCTACAAGTAAGCAAAGATTTAAAAGCAAGGCAAAAAGAAACTTATGACAGCCTGAATTCAGGCCATGAAAATAGATGATGGATACAAAAGGTATCAAAAACTAGAAATTGTAGAATGCAGTAACTGAACTGATGATCTTCACTGAGGAGTGTGTATGTGAGAAAGAAAAAATATGCAATTACAAGGCAGAGTAGAGTCATTCATCAAAATAGATGATACTGAAATCCTTTGGTGTAAATTAATGATACATTTTTCAACGTGATTGATTTGAAGTGCCTGGGGACCGTTCAAATCAAAGTATTTATTAAACCGTTGGAAATATGGGTCTGGAATTTAACAGGGTTCTTGATTAAATTCAAGAATCTTCAAAAATAAAGAATATGTTTTCTTTAAGATACTGCAGGAATTATATTTACTGTAAAAAGCTCAGAGAGATGACAATGGAATCCTTTGGAATTACAAATTTGACTTTTAAAGACTGTGAAGAGAAAGAACAATCCTCAAAAGGAATCAAGAATGAATGGTTAAGGACTTTCCTGGTGTTCCAGTGGCTAAGACTCCCCACTCCCATTGCAGGAACCTGGGTTTGATCCCTGGTCAGGGAACTAGATTCCACATTCTGCAACCGAGAGTTCTTATGCCACAACTGAAGATCTCACATGCTGCAACTAAGACCTGGCACAGCCAAATGAATAAATTAAGCTACTTAAAAATGAATGAATGGCTTATAAGAGGAGATGGCAGAAGAAATGAAAATTTACTTCATGAAAATAAAAGAAGAAAGTGGTTAGTAACCAATGTTCATCAGAGTGTTCAATGCTACCGTAAAATAAAGTTCCTCTTGGTAACATAGACGCCAATAATCTTAACAGCGGAAACTTGTTTCCTTCCTCTTTCTCTTGGGCACACAAGCAGAACTGTTTTTAGCATCACTTGCAATTAGGTACTGTCATCTGAGTGAGCTCTGACCAATAAAGTGTGGGCAGATATGATGAACAGCATGTCCTGTCTGACCCATAAAAATGTTTCTTGTAAGCCTCACTCAGCAAGAACATAATGATCAGGTCCTGAGTCCCTGCAGATGTGAAGGCTCTGGGTGTCAGAGGGCAGAGGTGAGGAGTGGGGGACTAGAGGGCACCTGGGAACATGATCGTGACCGGTAGGACATGAAGAGTTCTGTTTCACTCTACATATAGAAACCATACAAAACAAATCTAGTTCTGGTTTTGAGTCAAAAGAGCCTTACTACTTAAGTAGTTGCTCATTCATTCTATCATGAAAGTGAAAGTGTTAGTCTCTGAGTTGTATCCAACTCTTTGCAATCCCATGGATGGTAATGCACCAGGCTCCTCTGTTCATGTGATTTCCCAGGCAAGATACTAGAGTGGGTTGCCATTTCCTTCCCCAAGGAATCTTCCCAATCCAGGGCTCAAACCCAAGTCCCCTGCATTGCAGGTGAATTCTTGACCATCTGAGCCACTAGGGAAGAACTTATTCTATCTTACCTCTATCTATTTATCATATATCTCAAATTTTAAACTTCCTTAGAGTTTTCTGATTTTTCTAAAATATTTCTTTCAATAAGTCATGTCAATGTTGACAAATTGCATTATAGAAACCTGTGCTATTATTTGTTTTACAAGCCACCTATAAAATGAAAGGGTATTACAAGGATTTAAAAAATGAGTAAAGAAAACAATTTAAGTGATACAAACAAACACTTCCAGTTAACATCTCTGGATGTGATTTCATGATCACATCATCATCATTTTTTTTTAATGTAGGAGCCTAACTTCTTCCATATGTCAGTAACATTCAGAAGATCTAACAGAGGATTCTAAGATCCTAGAGAAAGAAGGAAGGACAGGATATAAGGAGTCCATGATCCCAATCATCTTCGGAGTATTTATCATCCCTTTGAGAATCCTCTATTTCCCCCAACACCTCCTATTGGACTTCATGAGAAAAAAATAAACTTCTGTTAAACTACTGAGATTTGGGCATCATAAATTTCAGCTACTAGTTTACCTTTGGACAAGAGGAGCCTGGCGGGCTACCGTCTATGACATGTTGCAAAGAGTCAGACATGACTGAGAATACACAGATTACTTTTACTATTGCAAAAACATTCAAAAGGCATTTTCAATGCACTGGTCATCAGTCAGGAAAGGTAAAACACAGCTGACCTTGCTAAGTACCTTGGAGACTTCTTGACAAGTATGGTTATGATTTGGATCCTCATGCAAAAAAGGAAAAGAACAGCAGTGATGTTTAGAGTTCAAGTAGTACTTCTGGTTTTTACATGCTTTTGTCAGGCTCCTGTTGTCCAAATGTAACCTAGTAGCTGAAGTTTATGATGCCCAAATCTCAGTGGTTTAATGGAAGTTTATTTTTGTTCTCATGAAGTGCAATGGGAGGTGTTGGGGGAAACAGAGGATTCTCAAAGGGGTGGTAAATGCTCCAAAGATGATTGGGAGCATGGACTCCTTATATCCAGGGGCTCAAAATTAACTTTACAGGCCATAAAAACAGGATTACCGAATCTTGCCTTCTCAGCAATAACTAAGAAATCAAACTGAGAAAAGGATGCTGGTCCTAGGGCAGCTTGTGATTGGATAATCTTGGGGGAAAGGGGCAGTCGGAGAGCTAGAACTGCTTCATGGAAGGAAGTGGAGTATGAACACTTCTTGTATTCACTCAGTAATTTTTTTCAGTGCCTACTATGTGTTGTTCCAGGCAATGGGTATATGGTGGAGAAGAGAGAAAAGTTTCTGTCTCCATGCCTCGTACATTTTGATGTATTCTACATTCCTACATCCTTCACAGTAAGAAAACTGAGTGAACTCCAACCACGAGTAGATCTTGGAGTAGTAGAAAACAAAAAAGCAAATAAAAGTTGAGGCCAAGTGAGAGCTAATTATTCAAGAATAATTAGTTGCTAATATCACCCATGTCCTTTTGAACAGAAATCCGCAAGAGTAAGAACCATCCACCTGACAGGAGTGGTAGATAATCAAAGAGGCAAGAAACTCTAGCTTTTTTTTCGTGGCTGTTACAGCCTCCAAAATTGGTATCACTTCCTTTCATTTTGTATGTCTGTTAAAAGATTTTCATTCCAGCTGAAATGGGGATAGTCTAAAAGGAATTTTTAAAGGGTTTCTATAAATTAACAAAGTCAATAGGTCATTCTGCAACAGCCAAAAAAAATATAGTTGTATGTCCTGTTCATCATATTTTGAAAGAAAATATCTTGGTGATACTGTAACAGTTCATTAAGTTGTCTTAAAGAATTACTCTTAATGTTTTTATGTTCCTATTTTTAAATGCAAGTGTGTATGCTCACTTAGTCAGGTCAGACTCTTCCAGACCCTATGGACTGTAACCTACCAGACTCCTTTGTCCATGGGATTATCCAGGCAAGAATACTGGAGTGGGTTACCATTTCCTTCTCCCAGGGGATCTTCTTGACCCAGGGATAGAACCTGCGTCTCTTGTGCCGCCTGCATTGCAAGCGGATTTTTTACTGCTAAAATGAAAGTGTATAAATAGGAGCACATGATACAAACATTCAAATTCTTACCATACCAAGAGTGCTAATTTTCTAATACAGATAGATAGCTCTCTTTCATAGGTGTAAATGACTAATTAATTTATGCATATGTATCAATATGTGAATATGTACATACACACAAATATCTATGTGTCTATTTACATATACTCTGCTTATAGAGCTGTGGGGGCTTCCCTGTTGCTCAGACAATAAAAAAATCGGCCCTTAATGTAGGAGACCCAGGTTCAATTCCTGGGTCACGAAGATTCCCTGGAGAAGGGAATGGCTACCTACTCCAGTATTCTTGCCTGGAAAATGCCATGGCTCTGTCCATGGGATCACAAACAGTTGGACACAACTGAATGGCTAACATTTTTTTTCACACTTATTCCTGTCAATCTCTCTAAAACCTGCTCCACTCAAATTCAAATAGCTATTTTTTAATGACAAATTCGCAAGGAAAATAAAACAATAACTTTTTTATTGTTTGATGCAACTAACTGGTCTCCAAATCACAGGGTGGAAATTTTATCAAAGGGGCCATAGAACACAATGCCATCAGCTCCTTTAAATGTTACTTGTTTGACGATCTGGGGGAGACTATGCCCTTGGGCCAGGTTTCTTGTTCTAAGGACTTAAGCCTTCATATTCCAGCACAAGGATAATTTCTGGTGCAAATCCATCTGCCTCCTTTCCTGATGGGAAAAGAAATTCAAACCTTTCCCATTAAATTGTGAAATAAACTGATTAATAAAAAATGCACTTCCCCCAACTGAGAATTAGGGCTTAATGTAGTCTAATTAGTTTATTTTGAAACAATTACACAAAATGGTGAAATCAAGCCCAGAAGAGACACAATTTGGATAATAAACAGAGATTAACGATCAGACATGTATTTGATGTTATTGAATGACTGATGAATGCAATGACAGCTAAGGATGAGCCGATAACATGAGTTTGCAATTATAAAGTGTTAGTTTAGGATACCATATTTGAAAAAAAGAACCGTACCATATATTTCAAATTCTATACTATTCTACCACCTATTCTAAAACATTTTGTGTGTGTGTGTGTGTGTGTGTTGTGTGTTAAATCACTTCAGTCATGTCTGACTCTTTGTGACGCTATGAACTGTAACCCACCAAGCTTCTCTGTCCATGGGATTCTCCAGGCAAGAATACTGCAGCGGGTTGCCATGCCCTCCTCCAGGGAGTCGTCCCCAACCAAGGACTGAATCCAAGTCACTTATGTCTCCTGCATTAGCGGATAGGTTCTTTACCACCAGCACAACCTGGGAAGCCTTTTATCTTTTACTGAACTTTGAGTTAATGGAATCACAGTATGTATGCCTTTGTTTCTGGCGTCTTTGATTCAGTATTGTGTAAGTTTTATTCTTGTTATTCAGTACAACTATAGTTTGTCCACTTTTACTTCAGCAAAGTAGTCCATTATGTGACTATAATAGATATTATTTATATATTATTTTTGTATATTTTTCGTTGTTATCAGTTTGGGACTAAAAGTTATCTGTATTCCCACACACATATTTTAGTGATTTTATGTCGTATTTCTGTTGAGTAATTGCCTGGGAGTGGGATTCTTTAGTTTCTGTAAGTAAACAGCTTCCCAAAGTGACTGTAGAATTTACACTCTTATTTGGCATTATTCAAGAGTTTCTGGTGTTCCACATCTTCTTACTCTGTCTTTTTTGTCCTAGTCATTCTCATGTTTGTGTACCTCCTTGTGGATTTTTAATTAATTTATTTATTTTTGCTGTGCTGGGTCTTCATTGCTGTGCGAGGGCTTCCTCTAGCTACAATAAGCAGAGGTTACTCATGGACAGAGGAGCCTGGCAGGCTACAGTCCATGGGGTCGCAAACAGTCAGACACGACAGAAGTGATTTAGCACACACAAAGCATAAAGAGGTTTTCCAATGTCTTTAACAGTTTACTGTTTATCTTTTTCACTTACACCTAGCCTACTTAATTGATGTGGAGGGGACATTAAGTAAGGTCATATAAACATTCAATGACCCAGCACAATGTATTGAAAAGACTTTTGTTTCCATGTTTCCTTGCATATCAATTTTGATAGAAATGAGGTGACCCACATTCCTGTGCCATTAATGTACTATCAGTTAATTACAACTTTATAATTGGTTCTTTCATTCGTTATTATAAGTCTCTAGCTTGTTCCTTTTATTGTTGGCTATTTACATTTTTTAATGAATTTTAGAATTAACTTATCAGTTTACACACACACACACATACGCAAACAATCACAGAATTTTTATTGGGGTACATTGAAGCTATAAGCAAATTTGTAAAGAATTAAAGCACCCACAATTTTCCATTCCTACCTACAGTCAGTCTTTTGCTTTGAAACTTTGCAATTCATCCTACAAAGATACTTAGTCTATTTCTCCAATGCCTGTATCTGGGCAAGACATANTCAAGAAAGGAAACCTCTGCTTATCTGTTCAGTCCAATTTTACAAAAGCATTACCTAGCAAGCCTCTCTCACATTTAATCCACATCTCATGGGATTCCAGAGACTACACAGTTACCTTTTCTCGAACCGACTCCCCAGGAACCAGCTGAGGCTCCAAGGTAATGAACAGAGTGATGTAAGAGCCTTCACTCAGGCTTCGGACGGAGTCAAAACCCCGCTCCATCATCACGCTTCGCTCCTTACTGTAGCCCAGGAGCACTGGGGGAATATCAATCTTAAATGTTCCATCGATCTGTGAAGAAAATACAACTAGTAAGCATCCTGGTGAGAGAGTGAGAGTGGCCGTGTGTGGATGTGAGAGCTGGACTGCAATGAAGGCTGAGCGTTGAAGAATGATGCTTCTGAACTGTGGTGCTGGAGAAGACTCTTGAGAGTCCCTTGGACTGCAAGGCGATCCAACCAGTCCATTCTAAAAGAAATCAGTCCTCAATATTCACTGGAAGGACTGGTGCTGAAGCAGATACTGCAATACTTAGGCCCACTGATGCAAAGAGCTGCCTCACTGGAAAAGACCCTGATGCTGGGAAAGATTGAAGGTGGGAGGAGAAGGGGATGACAGAGGATGAGATGGCTGGATGGCACCGACTTGACAGACTTGAGTTTGATCAAGCTCTGGAGGTTGGTGATGGACAGGGAGGCCTGGCATGCTGCGGTCCATGGGGTCACAAAGAGTCGGACATGACTGAGCAACTGAACGGAACTGAAGCATCCTGGTGATTTTCCAACAGAAGTTCAAAGGCAAGTCAGCTCCCCATGATGTGATGAATTCGGTAGAAACTGCTCAGACTGGTATTCAGGGCCCACCAGGGGCCTCTAGAGAGACAAGTCTCTCTAGACTTGTCTCCTTAAGCCCCCTCAGCAAGGCTGTCTCTCTCCTTGAGTGTCAGTGCTTTGCTTGGCTCAGCAGAGCGTGTACTAGTTGTACAAGTTGACACCAACACTAGCTGGTGGTTGTTCTTCAGTGGCTCAGTCGTGTCCCACTCTTTGCAACCCCATGGACTGCAGCTCGCCAGGCCTCCCTGTCCTTCGCCATCTCCCTGAGCTTCCTCAAACTCATGTCCACTGAGTTGGTGATGCCACCCAACCATCTCATCCTCTGCCGTCCCCCCTCCTCCTGCCTTCAATCTTTCCCACACTAGGTTGCCTGGGTTCAAATCCTGGGTTAAATCCCAAGTGACTCAACTTGTGCCTTTGTAAAAAGGAACCAATAACAGTACCTGCTTTGTAGGGTAATTACGTGTGTTGAGTGGATTAATAGATGTAAAACACTAAGAAAGATGCCCGGCCCATGGCAAGCGTTAGCTGGCAGCCAGTTCCCTTTGCTGGGATGCCCAGCTCCCCGTCTCCACATTTTAGAATCTGAATCACTTTTCGAGGCTCAGGTCAGATNCAATAACAGTACCTGCTTTGTAGGGTAATTACGTGTGTTGAGTGGATTAATAGATGTAAAACACTAAGAAAGATGCCCGGCCCATGGCAAGCGTTAGCTGGCAGCCAGTTCCCTTTGCTGGGATGCCCAGCTCCCCGTCTCCACATTTTAGAATCTGAATCACTTTTCGAGGCTCAGGTCAGATACCGTCTCCTTCGTGGTTTGTTTTGTCGCCTCCGCCAGCCTCACAGGCAGCTTGCTTCTTTCATGTATTGCACTGACACAGTCCGCCAGGCTTTGTTGTGTGCCTATTTATCACATACTTTCAGATCGTTGTCCTCTGCACACAGAACCGGTACTGTGTTCCCCCTTCTATCACCCTTCTCCAGTACGTAGCAGTGTTTGGCGTACATGCACAGGGGGCTGAATGCAGGCTGAGTGAATTACAAGCCACTTACATAAAATGACCTCACTTACACAGACGTTCAAAAAGGCAGAACTTTTTACACCTTTCTAGTCAAAACAAGCAAGTTTACGCAAGACTGTCTGGTGCCACAATACTACTCAGGGCTAGAATTTGAGACTCACAGATTTTCAAAGAATCCAATTTTTATTTCAGTCTTTTGCAACATTTATTTCTCAGAAGAAAGAAAGAACTGAAGCTTTCAGTGACTGTGCCCTCTAGAGAGGAATGAAATAAGCTCTTACTTATTTTCCTCCTTGCTTTGGTGGGTCTTCCCTGGAGGCTCAGTCAGTAAAGAGTCTGCCTGCAATGCGGGAGACCCAGGTTCAATCCCTGGGTTGGGAAGATCCCCTGGAGAAGCAAACGGCAACCCACTCCAGTACTCTTGCCTGGAAAATCCCATGAACAGAGGAGCCTGGTGGGCGACAGTCCATGGGGTCACAGAAAGTCAGATACAACTGTGACTAACACTTACCCTGGAGCTCCCCTAAAGCCTGAATCAGGCAGATGAGAGGATGCCGGGGAAGAAGAGTGTAAACACAGCGCCATATGAGCTTCAGCTGCAGTAACAGATAAGCCAGGAGGCAATGGGCACCATCTCCAAGTAGCTGAAGTGTAAGAGCTTAAGACAGAGTTTCTCACCCTGGGCACTGTCGGTGCTGGGACCGGATAGCTCTGTTATGGAGGCAGGCCTGGGCATTGTAGGGCATTTGAGCTTTCCTGGCCTCGATACACTAGATAGCCGTTATGTCCCTACTAGTGCATGAGTGCGTGCTCAGTAGCTCAGTCGCGTCTGACTCTGCGACCCCATGGACTGTAGCCCACTAGGCTTCTTTGTCCATGGGATCTTCCAGGCAAGAATACTGGTGTGGGTTGTCAGTTCCTCCTCCAAGGGATCTTCCCAACCCAGGGATGGAACCTGCATTTTCTGCATTGGCAGCCGGATTCCTTACCACTGAGCCACCTGGGAAACCCAAGTTCCTCCCTGGAATCCATTATTCAACGATCTTGGTTTGGAACCACACAAAATGAACAGAATTCTGATGCAGTAATAATAATAGAAATAAATGGGTCACCCGGGAAGCCCAATGATAATAGAAATAATTGTATTTATCAGGCACATATCATATAGCTAGTTTGTCACCTTAATTAAACCTCACAACTCAATTGGCAAAACAAGTCTGTGGCGAAGAATCTGCCTGCCAATGCAGAAGATGCGGGTTCGAGCCCTGGGTCGGGAAGATCCCCTGGAGAAAGAAACGGCAACCCACTGCAGTATTCTTGCCTGGAGAATCCCACAGACAGAGACCCCTGGCGGGCTACAGGACACAGGGTCGCAGAGTCAGACTTAGCGACTAGGCAGCAGCAACAGCAACAGGAAGGAACTTGGCTCATGGCACAATTCAAAGAAGAAACTGATGGCAGAGCTACTGGAAAGAGAGCAAGCTTCCTAGAAGGCAGTTGAGGTGCTTACCTCTAGGGGACTCAACCAGAGTGTGGTTGTTACCAGAATATAGTAAAGAAGTTTACTCCTTTATTGAGAAGGGGTCTGGAGTAACTACTTCTGAGTACCCTTCCTAGTGTGACGCCAAATAACATGGGCAGTAGGATTTGCAAAATGATGTGCTCTTTGAATTCCATTTTTCATTTCAAATCTAGTCCAAGAGGAAAGCACTGTAGAGTTTCTGGCAAGCATATAACTGCGGCATCACCTATATACAGTCCCTTTGGTCTGGGGAAGATTGCAAAGCCAAATGATGCCTGATATTCCAAGCAATTCAAGCCTCTCAGCCTGGAGTTTTGTTGTGGGTCTTGCCTGAGGCTCCGACCGAGGCAGCATCTGCTCCATGCGGCCGTCACGTGTGGGACTACAGTGTCTCCTCTGGAGCTGTGTGAGATTAGCGCGGCTTTGCTCAAAGCTTCCTGTTGCTATGGATTTAATGCTGGGATGTTAATGCCATTTCAAAACTGTCCCAGATTAGAGCTGCTCTGCCGTTCAAGAATTGTTAACCCGATGGGTCCTCTTACACACAATTGTTAAACTCTGAAGCATGGTACTTAGTTGAGCGAGTCAACCGTTGTTCGTTTCTGAAATAGTGAGGACTCTGGAAACATGAATGTGCTTGATTAGAGGGGCCATCAGCTGGCCTGATTGTTTTCTTCAAGTTATTCTCAGGCATCTATCCACTCCACCCCTGTCATTTTTGACAAGCTTCTACTTTGTCCTACCTTCTTCACATCTATTTAAGTGTTAAAAAAAAAAAAAAAAGAAAAAAGCTATCAGATTGGAAAAGCAGCACATGAGCTCCTGAATGTCAGGAAGANTAGAGGGGCCATCAGCTGGCCTGATTGTTTTCTTCAAGTTATTCTCAGGCATCTATCCACTCCACCCCTGTCATTTTTGACAAGCTTCTACTTTGTCCTACCTTCTTCACATCTATTTAAGTGTTAAAAAAAAAAAAAAAAGAAAAAAGCTATCAGATTGGAAAAGCAGCACATGAGCTCCTGAATGTCAGGAAGACGGATGTTTTAGTAAGTCATGCAAATATGACAGATCTGGGCTTTACAGAGTGATTTTTGTCTTTCCAATAGTGGCCTTGCGCATCAGTTCTCTCAGGGTTAAGGGTGCTCCTGCTCAGTCGCTGAATCGTATCTGACTGACTCTCTGTGGCCCCGCGGGCTATAGCCCACCAGGCTCCTCTGTCCATGGGATTTCCCAGGTAAGAACACTGGAGTGGGTTGCCATTTCTTTCTCCAGGGCATCTCGCCAACCCAAGGATCAATTCCATGTCTTCTGCTTGGATGGCAAATTCTTTACCACTGAGCCACCTGGGAAACCCCTATTCTGAATAAGCTAACATCATTTTAAAAATTGTAATAATTTGTAAGATCGTTGGAAGTTTTTATTTTACAATCCTGTTTTCTGAGAATGATGACAGTTTAGTTCCTACTTTCCCAAATCTTATTCCTTTTTCTTTTTTTACTTGCTTTCTTGAATCATCTGGAATATCCAGTACAATTTTGAAAAGAACTACTGAAACAAGCACTCTATGACACTCCCGATCTCAGAAAAAAATCTTTCAGTATTTCACTATTAAATATGATATTTCTAAAGAAAGACAAATATCATATAATATTTATATATGGAATCTATAAATGGTATAATAAGTTCGTTTATACCACTTGAATATTTACAAAAATAGAAATAGAGTCACAGATGTAGGAAAAAATCTTATGGTTACCAGGGAGGAAAAGGACTGGGAAGGAATAATTTGTGAGATTGGGATTGACATACACACACTTCTATATATAACCTTCCCTTGTAGTTCAGTTGGTAAAGAATCTGCCTACAATGCAGGAGACTCAATTTCAATTCCTGGGTTGGGAAGATCCCCTGGAGAAGGAAATGGCAACCCACTCCAGTATTCTTGCCTGGAGAATTCCATGGACAGAGGAGCCTGGAAGGCTATAGTCCAAGGGGTGGCAAGAGTCGTACATGACTTAGCAACTAAACCACCACCATATGTAAAATAGGTAACTAATAAGGACCTACTGTATAGAGCAGGGAACTCTACTCAATACTCTGTAATGACCTACACTAAATTTGCTTCCTGTTACATCAGTTGGCCAAAAGTATACCTTTATTGATTTATCTTTTAAACAGATTTACAAGAAGCAGAAAAAAGTCTAAGCTTACTCATATACTAATATTTTCTACTTTAGCTGGAGTGTTAGTCCTTCTACTTTTTCTTTTTCATTAAATATTGTCTATTGCAATACCACACTTTCTTTTCTTTAAATTTATTTTTGGCTGCTCTGGGTATTTGTTGCTGTGCACAGCCTTTCTCTGGTTGCAGTAAGCGGAGCTATACTTCATCGCAGCATGCAGGCTTCTCACTGCGGTGGCTTCTCTTTCGTGGAGCATAGGATCTAGGCACTCAGGCTTCAGCAGTTGTGGCACACAGACTCTAGATACAGGTTCAGTAGTTGTGGCACACAGGCTTAGTTGCTCCAAGGCATGTTGGATCTTCCTGGACCAGGGATCGAACCTTTGTCCCTTCCATTGGCAGGTAGATTCTTATCCACTGTGCCAGCAGGGGAGTCCCACACTGTCTTGATTGCTGTAGTACATTTTAAGTTCTATTCATTTTATAATACATTTTAAAGTTGTGTGATGTCAGTCTTCCAACTTTGTCTTTCTTTTTTAATATTCTGTGGTCTATTCTGGGTCCTTTACCTCTCTATAGAAACTTTAGAATCAGTTGGTCAGTATCCGCAAAACAGCTTTCTGGGATTCTCATTGGGACTGTGGTGAATGTACAGAAGAAGTTAGGAGGAAATAAATTTTGACAACATTGATTCTTCCTCTCCATGACCATGAAATAGCTATTTCCTTAGTTCTTTTATTTATTTCATCAATTTTGTAGTTTTCCTCCAATAGATCTTATACATATTGTGTCACATTTATACCTAAGTATATGATTTTGGAGTGTCAATGATACTGTGTTTTTAATCTCAGATTCTATTGGCTCATTGCTAGTGTATAGAAGATGGAAGCTAGAAGTCATTATTTTTCTTCAGACTGCCACAGTAGACTAATATCCATGTACCACACATGTGGCAATATAGGAGAAATGAAGCATGAGCTGACTATAGCCAGAAAAAAACCAAAGGCTCCTTTGTGGAATAAAAATGGGTTTCAATGAGTACAAAAGACATGTCTTTTAAGTTCCTGATCTTTCAGCAATGCCACCTTCATTACCTTTCTTCCTCCAGCACTTCTAACAAAGTTTCATCCTAACAATCTATATTATAAATAAAAACTTCTCTTAATGAAATATCAATGGCAGTTTTGTTTACTAACAGAATTTTGCCTGCCATGGTATTCCATTAATGTGTGATAAATTCTTAAGTAAATAGATGAATTAATGAGAAATAAAAGAAAGGAGACGAGATTAGAAGGAGAGGAAGCATTGCAAGGAAGGTTGGGAAAAGAAATATAAGAATTTGTCTCATATCGCTGATTTTCAATGTATTTTGAAAGAACTTTTTCTGAGAATGCCTAGTTTTATATGGGCTGTCAAAATACAATTTTGCTGATTCCTTAATAGTCTGAATTTCTCTCTTCTGTTTTAAGTATAGTAGTGTGAGAAAAAAATTGTTTTTGATTTGATAATTCACTAGCACTCTACAATCAAATTGATCATGAAAATCACAAACGAAAGCAGAAATGCTGTCTCAGAAAAGTCATTGATATAATTTAGAATCTCCATAATAACAGTATATATTTTTGTTTAGCATCTCTGAATGACTCCACAGTTTGCAAAGTTGTCTCCAGTAGCTAACATACCAGACATCACATGTACCAAAAATAGCTAACATACCAGACATCACCTATACCAGGAATACTTCTATTTGCCATTTAAACCTGACTTCTTTGCATAGAGAGGGTGTCTAGAAACACTCATAAATGTTAGGTACAGCCAGGGCACTTGTACATTCTTTCCTGCTGCCTCTTGTTTGATGTCCTGTGTTCACTCCATTGGCCTTTACAAGCCACAGTGTTTCATGTGATTTCAAAGGGTTTTGATTTTTACACTCAACCTATCATTATCAAATGAGCTAACAATCAAGCATGCAGACTTATCAGTTAGGTTCAGTTCAGTCACCCAGTCGTGTCCGACTCTTTGTGACCCCATGAATCGCAGCATGCCAGGTTTCCCTGTCCATCACCAACTCCCAGAGTTGGCTCAAACTCATGTCCACTGATGCCATCCAGCCATCTCATCCTCTGTCGCCCCCTTCTCCTCCTGCCCCCAATCTTCCCCAGCATCAGGGTCTTTTCAAATGAGTCAACTCTTTGCATGAGGTGGCCAAAGTATTGGAGTTTCAGCTTTAGCATTATTCCTTCCAAAGAACACCCAGGACTGATCTCCTTTAGAATGAACTGGTTGGATCTCCTTGCAGTCCAAGGGACTCTCAAGAGTCTTCTCCAACACCACAGTTCAAAAGCATCAATTCTTTGGTGCTCAGCTTTCTTTACAGTCCAACTCTCACATCCATACACGAGCACTGGAAAAACAATAGCCTTGACTAGATGGATCTTTATTGGTAAAGTCAAGTCTCTGCTTTTGAATATGCTATCTAGGTTGGTCATAACTTTCCTTCTGAGGAGTAAGCATCTTTTAATTTCATGGCTGATGCAACTAAATACTAAATGTAAGGTTTCAGCAATTGCTACTGCTACTATGGCCAGGTTTATTTGCAGAGCATTTTATTATTTGAGCTAAATCAAAATCTTGTTCTCCTTCTCCTCCCTATCCTTGTCCTCTTCCTCTCCCCCAACTCCTTCATTTCCTTTGCAGTACAATTATAAAATAAATGAAGTGTATACACACTGCAAAAATTTAAACTTTACCTTTAAGGCAGAGATACGATCGATAGATAGACACATAAAGAGATAGGTAGATTATAGACAANACTGCTACTATGGCCAGGTTTATTTGCAGAGCATTTTATTATTTGAGCTAAATCAAAATCTTGTTCTCCTTCTCCTCCCTATCCTTGTCCTCTTCCTCTCCCCCAACTCCTTCATTTCCTTTGCAGTACAATTATAAAATAAATGAAGTGTATACACACTGCAAAAATTTAAACTTTACCTTTAAGGCAGAGATACGATCGATAGATAGACACATAAAGAGATAGGTAGGTTATAGACAAAAGAGAAAATTAAAAACTCTCTTTACTCTTCTTTGTGTCTCTCCCTCTAATAGAGGTGATGGTGGGCCAACCAAACCCATTTATTAGGCCTGAGGCATTATATTTCCTGACTCGCTGGTAGTGTTGAGTGTTGAGGTCTCCAGCTGAGTCCCTCCCAGGGAACTGCTCTTGGACAAAGAGAACATCCAGGACAAATGTTAACCCCTCCTCAAGGGCGGGCCACTGTAATGACTGTTCAGTGTGGATGGGAGGGTATGAAGGCCTAGATGTCTTATCTCAGTTCAGTGTCTCTGAATGGCCATCTCATCTACAGAGTTGTCAGGGAGACAGTCTGAAGTTTCTGCTGCAACTGTATTACAGTTCAGCTTTGCCCTTTGCCTAAGCCTGCATCACTCACTGCCAGTGTTTTTCCTGAGAACACACTGCCAACAAATCACCAGCCTGCAAGTTTTCATTTTATAACCTGTTCCCTAGTAAAGCAACTACAAGGATCAGTACCTGCAATGATCCACAGAGGTAGACTCTGGAACCAGGGCACCCATAGGATGGTAAAGAGAATACCATCTTTGCTGAAAGGTGGCGTCCTAATAGCACCTGGATCCCTGAAACAACTGAGATGTACTGTATGGATCATCTGAGCCAGTGGTGAATTGAGTTTGGGCACCAGTGGACGGAAGTGTGTCTGGGGGGCATTTGAGATGCTGGGGGTGGGAGGGGGCTAAGCAGGGAGTAATAATCATAATAACTGCAGAATTAGAAGCTTCTTTCGGGGAACTATTGAAACACTGGATTAATGACCAGTTTAGGAAAAGTGTGAAAGCCAGGAGGTCTCCTAGGCAACATTTGAAGACTCTCATATCCTGTAGCCAGACAGCAGAAAAATCTGGGGCTCAGAAGAATTACTTAACTATGAGAGTGAAAGAAGATTTCTGCAAGCCTTCTCTAAGACAGGAGTCCTGATTTGGACCCAAGTAGATGCTCTAAAGACCATCTCATAGTTTCACTATATCCATGATATCATGTTAATTAGACCAGCTAATTAAAAAGAGGCAGAAAGTTAAACCATCAAAGATTAAACCATCTAAGGTGCTCAACATATCTGGTAAGATTTTAGGAGCACAGTGTCCTGGAACATGGTGCAACTTCCTCTCTAACACAAAGGACAAATTATTGTATCTTGTCAACAAATTATTGCAAATTGTCAACATCCACTGGATTATAGAAAAAAAAAAGAATGAATTTCAGAAAAACACCTACTTCTGCTTCAGCGACTATGCTAAAGCCTTTGGCTGTGTGGATCACAACAAACGGGAAAATTCTTAAAGAGATAAGGATACCAGACCACGTTACCTACCTCCTAAGACACCTGTATGCAGGTCAAGAAGCAACAGTTAGAACCAGACATAGAACAACGGATTGGTTCAAAATTAGTAAAGGAGTATGTCAAGGCTGTATCTATTGTCATGCTGCTTATTTAACTTCTATGCAGAGTACGTAATGAGAAATCCTAGGCTGGATGAATCACAAGCTGGAATCAGGACTTCCAGGAGAAATACCAACAACCTCTGATATGCAGATGATACCAATCTAATGACAGAAAGTGAAGAGGAACTAAAGAGCCTCTTGATGAGAGCTGCTGCTGCTAAGTCACTTCAGTCGTGTCTGACTCTGTGCGACCCCACTGATGGCAGCCCACCAGGCTCCCCCTTCCCTGGGATTCTCCAGGCAAGAAGACTGGAGTGGATTGCCATTTCCTTCTCCAATGCATGAAAGTGAAAAGTGAAGTCGCTGAGTCATGTCCGACTCTTTGCAGCCCCATGGACTGTAGCCTACAGGCTCCTCTGTCCATGAGATTTTCCAGGCAAGAGTGTTGGAGTGGGTTGTCTTTGCCTTCTCTATTGATGAGAGTGAAAGAGGCTTAAAAAGCAACATTCAAAAAATTTAGATCATGGCATCCAGTCCCATCATGGCAAATGAAAGCCCATCACTTTCTTGGGCTCCAAAATCATTGCAGAGGGTGACTGCAGCCATGAAATTGAAAGATGCTTGCTCCTTGGAAGAAAGGCTATGGCAAACCTAGACAGTGTATTAAAAAGCAGAGACGTGACTTTACTGACAAAGGTCCACGTAGTTAAAGCTATGGTTTTTTCCAGTAGTCATGTACAGATGTGAGGGTTGGACCATAAAGCAAGCTGAGTGCTGAAGAACTGCTGCTTTTGAATTGTGGTACCAGAGAAGGGACTCTTGAGAGTCCCTTGGACAGCAAAGAGCTCAAACCCATCAATTCTAAAGGAAATCAATCTCGAAAATTCATTGGAAGGACTGATGCTGAAGTTGAAGCTCCAATACTTTGGCCACCTGATTCAAAGAGCCAGCTCTTTGGGAAAGACCCTGATGCTGGGAAAGATTGAGGGCAGGAGGAGAAGGGGACAACATAGGATGAGATGGTTGTACGGAATCACTGATTCAATAGACACAAGGTTGAGCAAACTCTGGGAGATAGAGAAGGACAGGGAAGCCTGGTTTGCTGCAGTCCGTGAGTCGCAAAGATTCATACATGACTGAGTGACTGCACAACAACAAAATCTCATTTTGTGCTGTTTTTGATTCTCTGCTTTCTGTTCTTAAATATATTAAATTTATGTTTTTATTCAATATAGTTTTTATACAGTGCCTTGTGGGTCTAATGCACCATTTTTAAATTCTGCTGATTATCATTTGTATATTGATATCTTAGGTTATAAGATCAATTTCATGGAGAATTTACATGTGGGAGTTTTTTTGTGTATGATTCTGATAAATATTTATTTTTGATATAGCCAGAATCTAAAGGTACTATCAAACAGAGACCACTTAAGATAAACTATTAGATTAGGATTTTCTGGATCACCCAAGTGGCACAAATTTGGACTTCTTACATATGTGAGTTCAGGATCACCAATACAAACTTTAGAGGAGAGTTTTGCTTTGTTTTGTTTTCATTGAAAGTCCAGGATACGACTTAGTTCCCTTGTCTTTTCTTATTGCTGGTATATGGAATTTTTTAGGCATTCTTTCACCAAATTTGCAGGTTTTCAAGTGTCCCAGTTTAAGCAGCAGCCTCAAGCCCACTCACCTCCTTATATTCCAACCCACATGAATATCAAACCCAAAGCTCTAGGGAACTGAGATTGGCAGCTACTCTCAGGACTGCTATACAAAAAAGATCTTCAAGACCCAGATAACCACAATGGTGTGATCACTCACCTAGAGCCAGACATAACGAATGTGAAGTCAAGTGGGCTTTAGGAAGTATCACTAAGAACAAAGCTAGTGGAGATGATGGAATTCTGGTTGAACTATTTCAAATCCTAAAAGATGATGCTGTGAAAGTGCTGCATACAATATGCCAGCAAATTTGGAAAACTCAGCAGTGGCCACAGGACTGGAAAAGGTCAGTTTTCATTCCAATTCCAAAAAAAGGCAATGCCAAAGAATGCTCAAGCTACTGCACAATTGCACTCATCTCACATGCTAGTAAAGTAATGCTCAAAATTCTCCAAGTCAGGCTTCAGCAATACATGAACTGTGGAATTCCAGATGCTCAAGCTGGTTTTAGAAAAGGCAGAGGAACCAGAGATCAAATTGCCAACATTCAATAGATCATCAAAAAAGCAAGAGAGTTCCACAAAAA
>SJYA01003091.1:732385-791060 GCA_006410615.1 Neotragus moschatus | reverse complement strand
GGCCGTACTGCACCTCCTCTCTGGAGTGTTTCTGCCTGTGCCTGGGATCTGTGCTTTGTTGCTGTTCATTGACTAAGTCACGTCCAGCTCTTTGCCACCCCATGAACTGCGGCACACCAGACTTCCCTGTCCTCCACCATCTCTTGGAGTTTGCTCAGATTCATGTCCATTGAGTTGGTGATGCTATCCAAACCAACTCATCCTCTGCCACCTGCTTCTCCTTTGGCCTTCAATCTTTTCCAGCATCAGGGTCTTTTCCAGTGAGTCGACTCTCTGTATCAGGTGGCCAAAGTATTGGAGCTTCACCTTTAGCATCAATCCTTCCAATGAATATTCAGGGTTGATTTCCTTAAGGATTGACTAGTTAGCTCTCTTTGCAGTCCGAGGGACACTCAAGAGTCCTCTCCAGCACCACAATCTGAATTGGGATCTGTGTTCGTCCTGCATGTTCTCTGCTCATATTCTTGTAATTAGATAAGAGTTCACAGTCGGCAGCCTTATGGGGAAAAAAAAAGCCAGTGAGAGCTGTGCTTTATTTGGGTCTTGGGGAAAAAGCAGTTGTCCTAAGCAAGTGGGAGATGAAAGTCAAAGTTTTTGAAAGATTGAGAAAGCCAGAGACAGGCCATTTGGTATCAGCTATGCATGCCAAAGTACCGTCTTCCTGTGGTAATTTCTAGGGTATTCTCCCCTTGGGCTTTTCTGTGTGACTATCCCAGTGTTTTTAAATATGCTATTTAGGTTGGTCATAACTTTTCTTCCAAGGAGTACGCGTCTTTTTTAATTTCATGGCTGCAATCACCATCTGCAGTGATTTTGGAGCCCAAAAAAATAAAGTCTGACACNCTAGGTTCTATGCAGGACACAGGATGCTTGGGGCTGGTGCACTGGGATAACCCAGAGAGATGGAATGGGGAGGGACGTGGGAGGGGGCTTCAGGATGGGGAACATGTATACACCAGTGGCAGATTCATGTTGATATATGGCAAAACCAATACAGTATTGTAAAGTAAAATAAAGGAAAAAACAACAACAATAACACAAAATTTCATGGCTGCAATCACCATCTGCAGTGATTTTGGAGCCCAAAAAAATAAAGTCTGACACTGTTTCCATTGTTTCCCCATCTATTTCCCATGAAGTGATGGGACCAGATGCCATGATCTTTGTTTTCTGAATGTTGAGCTTTAAGCCAACTTTTTCACTCTCCTCTTTCACTTTCATCAAGAGGCTTTTTAGTTCTTCTTCACTTTCTGCCATAAAGGTGGTGTCATCTGCATATCTGAGGTTATTGATATTTCTCCCAGCAATCTTGATTCCAGCTTGTGTTTCTTCCAGTCCAGCGTTTCTCATGATGTACTCTGCATATAAGTTAAATAAGCAGAGTGACAGTATACAGCGTTGACATACTCCTTTTCCTATTTGGAACCAGTCTGTTGTTCCATGTCTATCAAACCTTAGAGGAGGTTACAAGGGATTCCACTTCCTCTAACAACTCTATATGAAGCGTTTTAATTCTAATTTGAAATCTATGTTTGGAAGCTTTCCTTTCTAATATGGCCATTCATAAAGTTTGACATGATATCTTAATTGCTTTGTTAATTGCTGTTTATTTCTTAGCTGAAAGCTTAGTTCAATCAAGAACACTTTGGGGAATGTGCATACAGAAGTAGAAATTTAATGTTATACAGATGATACTTACATAATGTTGTGTGTGTGATTTGTGATAGTTGCTCAGTCGTCTCCAACTATTTGTACCCATGAACTGTAACCCGTCAACCTCCTCTATCCATGGGATTTCCCAGGCAAGAACTCAGGAGTGGGTTGCCATTTCCTTCTCCAGGGTAACTTCCTGACACAGGAATCGAACCTGTGACTCCTACCTCTTTCCCTGCATTGCAGATGGATTCTTTACCACTGAGCCACCAGGGAAGCCTTGCAAACCTCAGTTACGCTAGTGCAGTCCATGGGGTCGCAAAGAGTTGGACACAACTGAGCAACTTGACTTTCACGTTTCACTTTCATGCATTGGAGAAGTAAATGGCAACCCACTCCAGTATTCTTGCCTGGAGAATCCCAAGGACCGCGGAGCCAAGTGGGCTGCCGTCTATGGGGTCGCACAGAGTCAGACACAACTGAAGTGACTTAGCAGTAGCAGAGGCCCAATTCAATTAACTTGTAGAAGGAAATGTTTCACTCCTACTTTATAGGCCAGAAAGAGGGAGACAAAGGTGGCAAGAGAAGTGGAAAAGTGATTGTTGTAAACACAGACATGCCAAGTTAATAGACCACCCACAGGCAGTATCTTTAAGAGGGGAAAATGTTACAAGATAGCCCTTATGAAGTAATTTTTTCTTATTATAGCAAATAAATACCAGATTCTTTTTGTTATTGCTTGACTATTAAAACATTATTTTATGATAAAGGGGATTTTTAACTCATGTTAACTTCTGAGCACTACGGAGCAAAATTCTTCCTTTAAAATAAGAGACTTCAAATTTTTTAAAATACACAAGTTTGTTTAGCTTTGCAACTGCACTGATGTACATAAAATAAAATAAAATTTCCTATGAATTGTCTTTGCATATTTTATTCCATAACAGAAGAGAAGAATGTATGTATATTGAAAGTGTTAATATATTGAATGTATGTTTCTAATATATTGAAAGTTTTAATATATTGAAAGTGTTAATCCTGCAGTTGAGTCCAACTCTTTGCAACCCCACAGACTGTGGCTCACTAGGCTCCTGTGTCCATGGAATTCTCCAGACAAGAATACTGGAGTGGGGTACTAATCCCTTCTCTAGGGGATCTTCCTGACCTAGGGATCAAGCCCAGGTCTCTTGCATTGCAGGCAGATTCTTTACCATCTGAGCCACTAGGAAAGTCCAAGTAAATGTAAAAATTAATTCAGAAGAAAACATTGGCAATTTTTCTTATTTTCTGTTAGATTTCTGGTACAAGATTTGCTTTTGCTTCAACAAATATTTTCTGTGAAGAAGGGGACACTGTTGCCTCTGTATTAGGTGTGCTTGCTTCACGAAATACGTGTGTGGACATAAGCTATGCATAAAAATAACTTAAAACAAGCTTGTATCTTCATAAATTTGGTAAAAAGCATTAGGAATATGTTCTCCTCATGGAGGGATAGGAAATATAACTTCTAATTTGGGGCGGCACGTAGATACATGGATATTTTGCCTCATTGCTTACTTTATTGAGTTTTAGGGCCATATGTTCCTGGCCTTAGTTTCAATATTTATACCACTGGTGAGATGATAAATTTGAGCACATTGTGTCCTCTTCAGGTTTCATCCAATAATTCATTTTTATTTCAGAATATATTCATCACACTAAGTCATATGATGCAAGAAAAAAAATTTTTTTTGACCGAGCAGAAATACCATTCTCAGCTAAGATTACAGAAGCAAAGTTTCCTCTTCTATTTGTATAAAGATGAATTAAAATGATAGTATTGAGAATAGAAGCAACACATATATTAATATATTTGTATCCTTCCTAAAGTGTAGCATTTGAATACATTTTCTATTCTGGGTTCTGGCATCCAAAATTATTTCCTCTCCTGCGGGTTGCAAATCCCACGCACATCCTCTAGCCCTCCTGTTCCACTTAATTGAAAGGCAGGGTGCATGCAAACCAGATGAAGTGCTCAACGTGCTCCCCTACCTCCAGCTCCAGAAAGAGACACAGATGCTCTGACAGCAGTTGAGACCAGCGTCTTCTCCGTTCACCCACTGCAATATGGGAGATGAGCAATCACTCTGTTTCAGATCACAGAAACGGAATCTTCTGAGCGATTAACAAGCAGCATTGCCTTCACCACCACTAGTGTTCCAAATACACCCAACTGAAAAACTTCTAAAGATTGATGCTTGTAGGTGAATTTAGTCAACAGTGACATGAAATCCACAACCTGAATTTATTTCATACATAGTCTAACTTGATTTTTCAGCATCATTATGGACGGCATAGGATATCACACCAGCCTCTGTGAGAAGGTCTAAGTGAACTAATAGTGTTACCAAGTCATAGGATAAGTGACCTTGAAAGTGAAGTGAAAGTATTAGTTGCTCAGTCATGTCCAACTCTTCACGACCCCATGGACTATAGCCCACCAGGCTTCTCTGTCCATGGGATTATCCAGGCAAGAATACTGGAGTGGGTTGCCATTCCCTTCTCCAGGGGATCTTCCCAACCCAGGAATTGAACCTGGGTCTCCTTCAGGCAGATTCTTTACCATATGAGCTTACTGGTTTTGAAAGGTCTCAAAACAAACCTATCTTGTCAGGCTAGTTGCTATCTGCAGTGAATTCAAATCCAAGACTGCTGATTCTTATTACACTGCTCTTTCTATTTTACCACGTGCCCTTGTTCAAGACCATCTAAGAGGCAAATAACTTGAAATATGAATTATTGCTGCTTGTTCAGTTCATTCTGTTCAATGTCAATAAGGCAGATTATTTAAATCTAGTTAGTTAGTAAATTTTAACAAATCATAGTTTTTTTTATTAGCTGTTAACTGAAAATGATCTTCCATGTCATAATTAGAGCTCTCCCTTAATCTGACCAAGCAATTCTCATCATCTCTCTACTACTTGCAAGTAAATGATAGCAATAAAAAAGAATACTAGGAGAATATGAAGATAAAAGCTAAAGAACTGAAGATATTTGGAGAGAACATATGATAGAGTTATTCATAAAAATCACAAATTTGTGGGCCTAATCAAATCTGTGTTCTAGCCCCACTTCCCCCATTTAGTACTTTGCCAACTTAACTATATTAATTAACATCTCTGAACCTCAGTTTTCTCATCTCTGAATGGGGACAGTGAAAATATCTACCTCATAAAGTTGTTGTGAGTCCTGAGAAAAAGTATACAATACTTAGTATTGTACTTGGTGCTTAATGAACAGTCAGGAAAAGTTGGCCAAACCTTAAAGGCTCTATGAAGCATTAAAATAAACTATTAAACAATCCCCTCACCTAGCTGTATTCTCAAGACAAGCCTTTTGTAGAACAGTCATAAAGAGTTTTACAGAAAGTCTCCAATGGAGAAGAACTTTGGAAAAAGCATCTTCTTCCCCACCGCAAGTCTGGAAGCTGATGGTGATACATCCCACAGCTAGAAAGAGAAGCCAAGATGAGAAAATGCTCAATTTGGTGGAGCTTATTTACTGACTCATCCTTGAACAGTTGTGCTTATATTAAAATTTTATATATATATATATATATATGAAATGTATATACAAATGCACACAGATGGGATAAGCATATGGGAGCGCGCACAGACACGTATGCGCATACAGCACATCAACCATTTTTAAAGACATGGAGAAATTTCGATCTCCATAGAAAATTCAAAAGTACTCTTTGGAGTTCACTTTCAGATGTGGGGAGAAATATCTACTTTCCAAATTATGTTTTCCTTTAGCAAATATTTGCCTTCTCCAGGCACATAACTAACAAAACTGTAAAAACCATGCCCAACAGCAGCAAGAAGACAATTTAAAAACTTAAAATTGACTTTGAACTCTAGGATGGCAGGGAAAAACTAATGTCACTGTTGTATCTATACCCTAAACTTAAGTGACAGGCATGCTGCTACTGCTAAGTCGCTTCAGTTGTGTCTGACTCTGTGCGACCCCATAGATAGCAGCCCAACAGGCTCTGCTGTCCCTGGGATTCTCTGAGCAAGAACACTGGAGTGGGTTGCCATTTCCCTCTCCAATGCATGAAAAGTGAAAAGTGAAAGTGAAGTAGTTCAGTCATGTCTGACTCTTGGCGACCCCATGGACTGCAGCCCACCAGGCTCTTCCGTCCATGGGATTTTCCAGGCAAGAGTACTGGAGTGGGGTGCCTTAAGTGACAGGCATATATATCATAATTAAACACTTTAGTAAGTGAACAGTGAGGAATAAATCCCCAAGCAAACCTCAATATATATTGTGTTAATTTGGAGCAAGAAGAATACTATCACCTCTACTGCCTTGAATGAATATTAAAAATTCTTCTTTGTATGCTTTGTTTATTCCAGCTAACATAATCCTCTCTAAGTCTATGCTGTCACAGATGGAAAGATTCCCATCTTTTTATGGCTGAATAATATTCCATTATAGTCTTGATTTGCATTGCCTTAACGATCAGTATTATTTCATATAATCATTAGCCATTTGTATGTCTTCTTTGAAAAAATGTCTATTCAGATCCTTGTTCAATTTTTAACTAGGTTATGGAGGGGGATTGCTTATTTGTTTGCTTTTTGCTATTGAGTTGTATGAGTTCCTTATATATTCCTCTTAAGATACATGGTTTGGAAATATTTTTGCCATTCCATACATTTCTTTTTCATTTTATTGATGGTACCCTTGGTTATACAGTGCTTCCCTGATGGCTCAACAGGTAAAGAATCTGCCTGCAGTGCAGATTCCTCCACTCGGAGATGTGGGTTTGATCCCTAGGTTGGGAAAAATCCCCTGGAAGAGAGTATAGCAACCCGCTCCAGTATTCTTGCCTGGAGAATCCTATGGACAGAGGAGCCTTATGGGCTATAGCCCATAGGGTCACAAAGAGACAGACATGACTGAGTGACTAAGAACAAAACCTCACAAACATAACATTTCTTTTTGTATATATAAAATATTTTATAATAAAGATAAAAAAACATTTTATTTTTGTACTCGAGTTTTGAGGGTGAATTTATACCTATTTACTGCTTTTTTATAGAAACAAACACTGCTTTTTGTAATCTCTTTTGATCCTCAAAACCTTGGATCCCCACTCTACTCAATAAAATGACTTCTCAAGCCATAAGACTAACCACTGGGACAAACAGGGGTAGAACTTGGGTCTTCTCATTTCAGAAATTTAGACTGAAAAGTGTGAATTGTGTGAAAGTTGTTCAATTGTGTCCAACTCTTTCTGACTCCATGGGGTAGACAATCCATGGAATTCTTTAGGCCAGAATACTGGAGTAGGTAGCCTTTCCCTTCTCCAGGGGATCTTCCTAACCCAGGGATTGAACCCAGGTCTCCCTCATTGCAGGCAGATCCTTAACCAGCTGAGCCACAAGGAAAACTCAAGAATACTGGAATGGATAGCCTATCCCTTCTCCAGGGGATCTTCCAAACCCAGGAATCAAACCAGGGTCTCCTGCATTGTAGGCAGATTCTTTTCCAACTGAGCTATCAGGAAAGCCCACATTGATATTAACACTGGGCTCACACTGAGTATAAAGTTGATGCAGTAATTTTGAGAATGTTTGGAGAAATTTGACACTGATGCTTTTGAACTCCAGTACTGGAGAAGACTCTTGAGAGTCCCTTGGACAAGAAAGGAGAGCAAACTAGTCAATGCAAAAGGAAATAAACCCTGAAAATTCATTGGAAATACTGATGCTGAAACTGAAGCTCCGATACTTTGGCTATCTGATGCAAAGAGCCACCTCATTGGAAAATACTCTGATGTTAGGAAAGATTGAAGGCAGGAGGAGGGATGACAGAGGATGAGTTGGTTGGATGTTATCACCAGTTCAATGGACATGAGTTTGAGCAAACTCCGGGAGATGGTAAAGGACAGGGAAGCCTGGCTTGCTACAGTCGATCGGGTTGAAAATAATTGGACACAACTTAGCAACTGAACAATAACAACTATGTCATTAACTAATCATGTGGATTCTTATTCACCTGCATAAAATGCTGGCCCTCACATGACACTGACCTGAAGTTAAACGTAAGCTTTCACTTTTGGCTTAGTGCCTCCATGCTCTAGCTACAACCTTCCCCACTTCATCTTCTACATTCTTCTCCAGTTGTGCTAGTGCATTTCCCAAGCATGATATGTCCTTTCTTATTATATTTCCTTTGTTATGATTGTATTGTTATCTTAAGACACCATCCTGCAATCTGTGCTTACTGGACATTTTGCCTTTCCTCAAAAATAGTCTACCTTCCAATCCCAAATAAACCATCTCCAAAATTTCCTCTTGTAATTAATTGCTAGCTTTTCAGTGAAACCCTTGTAGAGTATTGGGACTTCAGAATCTTTTATTCTGTCATGCTTTATACTAAACTGGAAATTACTTGAGAAAACAGTAACTGTGTAGTTTTTCTGGGTGTATTTTTATCCAACCATGAGCAATGGTATAGTGTATTCTTTGGGTAATTTTTAAGTGGAATCTAGTCATTTACTCACATAAGTAGGAAATAAATCCTTAATGAGTTCATAGCTTAATCAGTTTTCCTTAAGTTCTCCAAGTTAAATTTAAAAGGATTTTCTACTGATACAGGTTTTCCTATTTGAGTTATAGTCATGTAAATAACATGGCATCTGATTTTATCATAATCATTATCAACTATCAACATTATTGGCGATAGCAATGTTTAAGAGCTTAATGTGGAGGTTTAGAAATGCAAACAAGGATGTTTTCTAGTAGTAGGAGAAATCAAAATCTCATCTTCTTATTGCTATAGATTAGGCAGAGATGAGAGGGTTGGGTATAGCAGGGTTCCTAATTTCATTTTTCATTTTTTATACACTATTACAGGTACACTGCTGTATCTGAGACAGCCAAGTGGTTGTGAATCAAATCTAGTCACCTCATGCTTTGCATGTACAGGCACGTTTCAGTAACAGAGAGAGAGTCCGCATAAATGAATCTATTGATCCTTTTTCAAAATTCGACTACAAACCAATTTAGAATCAGATTTATTAGATGTCAAGTGTAGTAGTTATAGCAAGGTCAGTGACATAATTAAGAACACTGTTGAGTATTAAGAACATGAGAGGATAACTTTTCCTATTAAAGAGTAAGAAAAGCTAGTTGAATACCAACACTTTGGTTGCCCATTAAAGTACAAGTCACATTAATATTTAAGTCTCTTAATGGTCTTTAAATTCTGCCTATTTAGCCCTGGGATTGACAAGGTACATAATAAAGTACTCTCAAGGAAACACTCCTCAAAAACTTTTTATTTAGAAATGGTACTCACACTGTCTTCCACAATATATCACTCTGATTTTTCACTACCGTTCTAAATCTCTGCATTAAACATTTCTTCTGGGAGAACACACGAAGTACAAAAAAACAACTTCCCACTAAAGTGTTATCATGAAACCACCTCATTAGGAAAAAGGAGTCGTTGTTTATATAACCAAACTAAGACAGCCTTCCTCTTGTGCTTATGCTAACCCAGCAGTCAGCTTTGCTTATAGAAATAGATGTGTCTTCAGTTTCTTACATCTCAACCATTCACCATTTTAGCTGATTTCATTGTGCTGCAAGCTGTCATACATTTCAAAACACTTCTATAAGAACAACATTCAACTACTATCTGAACATTTCTGCTTTTATATACCAGTCGGTCTCTCCTCTTTTCTAAATGAATTAATCTTTCTAGGTAATATAAACTAACAATTGTCAACCTAATGTCTACAATACAGATCCCTTAATCCTGTGTGTCCTCCAACTTCCTACTTCCTCTTGTCAGCCAACCCTTAGAATAGAGAAGTCCTTGCTTATCATCTTATCTGTTCCCTCACTTACATTTTATTATCTTTTATTTTACCTTCTTATGTCTCTCTTAAAACTGCTGTGACGGTGCTCACCCTTCATGTGAACTATCCAAAGAACACTCTTCTCTCTCTGCTGCATGATTTACTGTCGACCCCTGGCTCCTTTGGTCTCCTCTTGCTTGGTTTCCATGTCCCTGATCTTTCGCTCTTGTTTATTCTGGGTCAATTCTTGCTTTCTTTCATAGACTCTTCGGATGTTCACCAATGGGGTAAGAAAATTGGTTTACGATACATCCAGTGACATTCTTAAAGAAAAGGGGTGAACTCATCTTCACCGCTTCCCTTCAGAGAGCACAGTTGAAATGTCTGGAGATCAAGGAGAAGATGTGCTATCTGGAAATCTTGGCCACTGAGGTTGCTCCACGTGTTGAGAACGTAGCAGTAATAAGATACAAGGAATCAACAATAGTAATATAATTGCTCAACCAGCCCTTGTATTAATCATCTTTATTTTATGGTGTTTTGATGTCTCGGGGCAGCAGGGGTGGATGGGAGGACTTGCTGACTGAGGATGCGGCCCCTCTCGAGGTAAGCTGTTAACCATCCCTATTGTCATTCAATCCCCTTTGTAAATTAAGACCCAGGCACAAATTAGTCCTGGACTCTTTCATCTCTGAACTTTATTGATATATGATGTCTGTTCAAATCACTGTTATTTTCAAATCTTTACATGTTTATGCTTATTCTAACACAAACAAATATCATTGGTATATGTGTGGTGTCCTGAGGACAAAAGAACAGGATGAACCCACGCTGACTCAGAATACTGGGACAGAAAGCACCAGACCCTTATCTCTGCCCTTCCTGTCATGCTGCAACCCTTGCAGAATTCTTGAGGAGAAGGCAATGGCACCCCACTCCAGTACTCTTGCCTGGAAAATCCCATGGACGGAGGAGCCTAGTAGGCTGTAGTCCATGGGGTCTCTAAGAGTTGGATACGACATAGCGACTTCCCTTTCACTTTTCACTGTCATGCATTGGAGAAGGAAATGGCAACCCACTCCAGTGTTCTTGCCTGGAGAATCCCAGGGACAGGGGAGCCTAGTGGGCTTCCATCTATGGGGTCGCACAGAGTTGGACACGACTGAAGTGACTTAGCAAGCAACAGCAAGTAGCATGGCCTGTCCCCCCCATCCCATATAAGGAAAGCAATTCATCCTGTCCTTCTCCCACTCCTTCTAAGGAAAGTATTCATACCTCACCCAATCAGTATACATACCTTACTCTGTTTCTTTTTTCCTCATCTATAAAAGCAGGCAAATGACCTATGCTCATTATGGGCTCTCCCTGACTGTCAGGAAGCCAGACCACTATTCTTGCAGTGACCCCCACTCTAATAAACTCTACTTTTAATCCATTCCCATGTCTGGAAATTCTTTTCAAACCTGCACACAGACCACAACAGTATAGTCCCTTCAATTATAGCATGTTCAAATCTTCTTCACCACTCTGTCCCTCTCAAACCTGCTCTTACTCCTATTTTTTTCTTCTCCAGGCAATATTATGATGTAAGCAGAGTCAACCAAGGCAGAAACCCAAGAAGCATCCTAGAATGCTTCTCCACTTTTATGTCCCAAACCCAAGTCATACCCAAGCTTTTACATTTTACCCACTCCCCTAAATACTTCTCGACTGTATCTTTACCTTTCTTTGCATATTAACTGCCTCTGCCCTGCACTACTGTCCTCTACTAATAAAGAACACTTAAAATACATGTTACCTAAGAAAATACATGTTACCTAATACATGTTATTATGCATTAGGTGTGTTACCTAATGCATGTCATTATGGCCTAAGAACCCCTGGCCTCATCTTACTCTTCTGCCTTTACTTTACCCTGTCTATTATTTTATTCTCTCTTTACCCTCAAGGCACAGGCTCTCTTTTCTGTCTCTTGAATAACTGATCTTATTTCCATTTTGGAGCCTTTAATCGGCTGTTCAGTCTGCTTGGAGCACCGGTTCTTCCCCCAGGCCACTCACACAAAGGTACTCCTACCTCTATCACAATACTATGCTAATTTTCCTTATAGCGATTATCACATCTGGAAGGACTTCTTGCATATCCTTTACTTGTTTGTGGTCTGTCTCACTTTTTGCTTGCTTGTTCATTTTTGTTTGTTTGTTTGGCTCCCCTGGGTCTTTGTTGCTGTGCAGGCTACTCTCTAGTTGTGATGCGCAGGCTTTTCGCTGCAGTGGCTTCTTACTGCAGAGCACGGGCTTTAGGCCTGTGGGTTTCAGTAGCTGCAGCTCATGGGCTCAGTAGTTTCAGTTCCCAGGCTCTACTGCACAGGCTCAATTGTTGTGGTGCATGGGTTTAGCTGCTCTGAGGCATGTGGGATCTTCCCAGATCAGGGATTGAACCCATGTCTCCTGAATTGGCAGGTGGATTCTTCTACCATTGAGCTACCAGAGAAGCCCCTGTTTCCCTCACTTCTGTATAGGAGGTGTTCAAATATTTGTTGAATAAACCAATGAATGATCTATTTCTAACCATCCCCCTCTTCAGACCTAGCCTCCCCTCAGAATGATCTAAACAGAATCTAACTATGAAACGATATTAATATAAACTTTGCAGGGTTCCACTCCACTGGGCATTCCTAACTTTCAGTGTACAAGCTAGGAAACACCTTGACGGTTTCAATCAAGGCATGAATTCCCAGACCCACTCTCAAGAGATCATAATTTGATATACCTAGGTAAAGGCCTGAGAAAACTCATTAAATGTATTTCTCAACAAGCACTTCAAGTGATTCTAAGGCAGATGGTCCATGAAACATGCAGAATAAAAATTCACATTCCTTAACCTGGCTGACAAGGTCTTCTATAACCTGGCTTTTAAATGGGAAATGGGGAGTTGCAGTGCAGAGTTTCATTTGAAGTGATAAAAGCTTTATGGATGTGGACAGTGGTTATGGCTGTACCACAATGGGAATCTACTTAATGACACCAAAGGTACACTTTAACTTAGCTCAGATGGTAAATTTTGCTTTATATATATGTTACCAACCTAAAAAAGGAAGCAACCCAAAACTATAATCCTTGTAATTATCATTGCCCCCATAACAGGTATATACAACCACATGATATTCAGTATGCTTTCATTTATCTCATTGAGTATTGTTACAATAGCTGCTTTAAAATCACCTTGCAACATTGAATCATCTCATGGTTGATGTATGTGTTCTGTTTTTCCCCTGGGAATTGGTCACATTTCCCTGAATCTTTTGCATTGTGATTTTGGATTATATTCTAGATAAATCGCATGTTGTTTAAGTCCTAGGTTCTGTTATAAATCCTCTGGAGAATGCTCATATAACTATTTTGGAAGGCGTTTAACATGCTTAGGTTCATATCTTAAAGTCTCTCTGCCTCTGTGGGGGTAGTTCATATTTCTATTTAGTTACTTAAACCTTTGCTGCATTGATTTTGAGTCTGTCTCATATATGTGTTAGGCAGGAGACTTGTTCAGATGACTCAAGTTTCTGTTAAGCTCCCGAAACCTTGCTGGAGTTCTTTGGTTGTATATCATGCCTAACTAAGTGGTTAACCTGAGACTATTTCAGGTTAGCACACAGAATTAGGAGAACTGTTTCAGGCACTCTTCCTCCCAGGATTTCTCCCAACCTCTCTGACCAGCTCACACTCCCTTTTCTGATTCTTCTATCTGAAGAGATAGAATTTATCTCTGTTTTAGCTGCTTGCACCAGTGCACAACTCCATGGATTGGCCCTGCCCTGAGGGTAAAATTGTAAGAAGGGTGAAAATAGTCTCTCTCCCAGCACTCGACTTCTCCAAGTTGCAACACACCTCCACAATCCTGTGCTTTGGTTTACTTTTCAAAATTTTCATGTTGACAGTGTTCATTCATTTGTTCTGAGTTTTTAAGTGTTATCAGCAGGTGAATCTGGTACACCATCCTATATCAGAACCAAATGCTCCTCCCACCTGTGTTTTTCTATTTGTGGATGTTAGTAAGGTCTAGTCAGGAAGTAAAAACTGCTTCAGCTTTTTTCAAACCCAAGGACTTTAAATATAATTGATTGGTTTCAGAGGTAATGGAAGGTCTGAGACATTTGAATGGTGATAAACCTGGTGGCTCAGACAGTAAAGTGTCTGCCTGCAATGCAGGAGACCCGGGTTCGATCCCTGGGTCTGGGAGATCCCCTGGAGAAGGAAATGGCAACCACTCCAGTATTCTTGCCTGGAAAATTCCATAGACTGATGAGACTGGTAGGCTACAGTCTACGGGGTTGCAAAGAGTCGGACACGACTGAGCAATTTCACTTTCACTTTCAAACATCAGCACAGACTGACAACAGCTAAAAACTGCTCCCAACACTAGGGCTGGAGGAATGATGACAGGAGATAACGTTATCTCAGCCCAGATGTCAGAGTTCTCTGGCAGGAGCTAGAACATTAGCAGATGCACTGCTGGGACCACAGTGGGAGTGGCTCACTTAAGCTTGGAGCTAATGTGAGGACCATTCACAGCCAGAGATGCTATAAGAGGCAGAGTAATTTGGAGCAGAAACCCCTGGCTTCCCCCAGCTTTCAGCATTAGTACCCACATTGGCCAAACATTCCTGGAAGCCAGAGCGCAAGTGCACATTTCTTAAGATGCAAATCATGACATATCATTTCAATTATTGGTATGAGAGAATGAAAAGCCAGCCATTCTCTGGTCCATGCCTTGATCTCCAATTAAGATCAAAAGGAAGAACCCGGACTCAGGGACCAAAGGTATGTGAGTGAGTGACGTTCTAAGTAAGATGAAAGGAGGGGTTCTTCTCCTTAACTGATAATCCAGAAAACCCCTGAAAGTCTGGGAAATGCAGTTCACAGGGAAAGGAGTTCACACTCGTCTGACATTGTAACACCAGTTTCTGGCAGAGAGATTTAACCCACAGAACTATAGTAGCAAAACATTTTAGGAGAGCTGTCATGATGTGCCCTATAGCATGTCTCAGATCTTTCCCTCTGAAGAAGAATAAACCCTGAATTCTTAGAAAAAAAGAATTCAAAGTGAAATTGCCAATGAAAAAAAGTTCTAGATACTTTCTTTTAAAGTCATCCTCATCCTAGAATATGTTGTGGCTCTATATTCATGAGATATTGAAATTCCCCCATTCAAATTGTTCCCTATGCTACAGCCAATTTGCTTCCAAAGTCATTTTTAAGTATCAGTTTTTTGTGTAGCTAATTTCAGCTAAGATTCTATTTTTCTGAAAGAAGAAATGAAAATGGAAATGCCATGATAGGTTTTGTGTTTTCATTATATCCTCTTCATATCCTTGAATGTGAATGTTGTAAACCAGCCTATATATAGGGTCCTCAGCTAACACCTTATTTGCTTAGAGCTAAGAGCCAAAGGGCTTAACGGTTTCCTTGGTGGCTCAGCTGGTAAAGGATGCCCCTGCAATGCGGGAGACCTGGATTCGATCTCTAAGTTGGGAAGATCCCCTGGAGAAGGGAAAGGCTGCCCACTCCAGTATTCTGGCCTAGAGAATTCCATGGATTACATAGTGCATGGGGTCACAAAGAGTAAGAAATGGTTGAGCGACTTTCATAAGAGCCATATACTTTAACTCATTTATCCATACAAGAATTTTTTATATGAAGTAAAACAAACACAGGAATGAACCATTACAATTTGTTACAGGATGAGAATGGAGCCTGACTCAGTTAAAAGTGGTTTAACACAGAAAATATTTCTCTTGAGATAGAATTAGTCTGTGTAATTTTAGACCAGTTAACTGCTGCATAATTAAAGTTTCCAAATATGCCAGTGGTTCTCAAACTCCCCCAGCCCCAGTAGCAGTGACAAAGCTACCCATGTGAGATACTTCCATCAGCAGCTGCTAATTTGGTTACACAGCTAGCAAAATGACAATTCATTCCTTTAGCTTAACATCGCTCTTCATCATAGCTGAGTTCACCACAATCTAAAGAACAGTTTCTTCTCGAAGAACACAGTTTCCCTCAGATGCCCCCCCCAAAATTTAAAATGATCAAACTGAAAACAATGCACACATCTTTCTCATACATCCATTTTTAGAGGCACAGATTCACCTGGTGAGCATAAATACTGCAGAAAGCACTCAGAGCTGACATTTTAACATTCCCAGGAATATACATGAACTTGCTTTCATACCTCACAGAAATAGTACAACCAATATATCGCTTTGCACAGGTGTCATTCGTCAGTTTTACAACACACGAGAAATAGTATTGTCTACTAAAATATGTTCGCTTTGGATGTAAAACTAACCAAAAAAAATGTGTTAATTACAGTTGAGAAATGTAGGAAGTTAACTGCAATTACTCCAAAAAAATTTTTCCTAAGCACACCTGGGGATGGAGGGGGAGAGAAAAGAAGAGGTGGGGGATGATGAACTGCAGGGCAGATGGGAGAAAGGAAGTGGGAAGAGAATGCAAACTATGTCTTTTTTTTTCCCCACCATCTTACTTTGATTTTATCCTGATACTGCCTATGGTTAATTATTTCACCTAGATTTCACACGGCCCTCATGTAAAAAAATGCACAAGACTTTACAACAGAATGTGTTTATGAAGGAATCACCAAGCACGTATTTAACATTGATTATAGCAGTCAAGGATTCCCTAGTGGCTCAGACGGTAAACATAGGCCTGCAATGAAGGAGACCTGGGTTCGATCAGTGGGTTGGAAAGATACCCTGGAGAAAGGAATGGCTACCTACTCCAGTATTCTTGCCTAGAGAGTTCCATGGACAGAGGAGCCTGGAAGGCTACAGTCCATGGAGTCACAGAGTCTGACACAAGCATAGCGTCATAAGAGAATCGGTGTCTAATCTCCCCCAGACACTATTACAAGTTAAAGCCCTTGAACATCATTATCAGCATCAGTAAAAATTGATAAAACAGAACTTTAAATTTATCGTTGCTCCGTATCACTCTATAGAAACTTCCCCCATCTTGGGAGAATAGAAACGGCACCATTTTAAAAGATCAAATCAAGCTACATATTCAGATTAGAGTCCTGCAGAAAACATTTGAATAGACACTTCACAAAAGAAGATAAGTGAATGGCTAATCAGCATATGGGGGGAAAAAAAACCCCACTCAATATCATTAGTCATCAGGGAAATAAAATTAAGATCCCAGTGAGATTCAACTCCAAACCTAGTTGAATAGCCAGAATCAAAGTGACTGACCATACCAAGGACTTACAAAGATACAGAGCAGCTGGGGGGTCTTTTATGCTGATGGTATAAACACTGTAGGAAACACAGTTTAGTCTTTTCATATAAAGTAAAACATTTTTAGCAAGTGAAAGCCAGCAATTCCACTCCATTCCTCTTTGATTTTTGTCAAAGTGAAGGGAAAATGTATCTTACAAAAAAACCTAAAATGGCCATCAACATTTAACTGGGGGGGGGGAGGGGAGGCATGGTATATTCATAAAAGAGAATATTACTTGGCAATAAAGGGCATTAAACAAACGACACACAATGAGGATGGATTACAAAAACTATGTTGAGTGAAAGAAGTCAGACACACAAGAATCCATAGTGTATGAGATTTATAAGAATCCATAGTGTATGATTCCATTTACATGACATTATGAAAAATCTCTGTGAAACCACAGTGTTAGAAAGCAGATCAGCAAGTGCCAGTGGCAAGAGCAAGCTGGTAGACTATCTCCAAGAAAGTTTGCAGGGAATTGGGGGAGATGAAATGTTTATCTGGATTGAGTCAGTGGTTAATGAGTGTATACATTTGTCAAAACATCAGAATGATAAGATTTGCTTTATTGTATAGAAATGCTAGCCTTAAATTATCTTATTTTCAGATTCTTGTACACCATCTTTAATAATTCTGACTATTTGCTAGCATGTATTGTGCACATAATTTTAGATATATCATCTCAGGTAACCCTCATAAAACACAACCAGATAAGATATTCTTATTGCTATCATCTTAAAGATAACTTTTTNTTTTGTAGATTTTCCTCCGCGTTGAAATGTTCTTTGGATGAATTTGCTGGGAAGAAAGTGGTCTCCCCGTCCTATTCCTCCGCCATCTTCTCCAAATCCCTAAAGATAACTTTTTAAAGATGAGAAAATGGGGCTCAAAAATGCTAAGCAAAATTAATCTGAGAGGATGTAGTATGTTGCTGTAGTATGATGAAACTCGATTCTCTCAGAACCACCATTCCGCATTTTCCACTTATAATTCTTTAGGATTTATTTTAACCAGCACTACTTTCTATGTTAGATTAAAGCTACTGATATTTTATTTTAGAGGTTGATATAAAAGCTCTCACTCATGACCTCCTCTGAAGAAGAAATTAGTGCAATTATCTTTACCCTGATTTTCTTATTACCTATGTATTATCTCCTAATTATTTTCTCTAAACTAGACATTTTTAACGAATGTAGGTGAAATTACTTCTCTACCAACTATCTGAAAATAAATCTCTTGACTTTGTGCCACTTCAATTACCTGTATCCTCCAAATAATATTTTATCCTGCTTGTGACATTGATTTTAAAATATTCTGAATTTTCTTCTGGTCCCTCACTGATGAACTCTTTTATCACTTATAATATTAGAAATGCCCTTTCACATACACACAGAAAGACATTGATTAGGGTTGGATTCTATTGTCAGGTTTGCACTTGGCTCCCATTAAGTTTATTTAATTTTTTTTAATTGAAGGATAATTGCTTTATTTTGTTGTTTTCTGTCAAACCTCAACATAAATCAGCCACAGGTATACATATATCCTCTCCCTTTTGAAACTCCCTCCCATCTCCCACCCCATCCCACCCCTCTAGGTTGATAAAGAGCCCCTGTTTGAGTTTCCTGAGCCATACAGCAAATTCCCAATAGCTATCTATTTTATATATGGTAATGTAAGTTTCCATGTTACTCTTTCCATACATCTCATCCTCACCTCCCCTCTCCTCAGGTACATAAGTCTATTCTCTATGTCTGTTTCTCCATTCTGCCCTGCAAATAAAATTCTTCAGTACCGTTTTTCTAGATCCTACATATATGGGTTAGAATATGATATTTATCTTTCTCTTTCTGACTTACTTCACTCTGTGTAATACGTTCTAGGTTCATCCACCTCATCAGAACTGACTCAAATGCATTCCTTTTTATGGCTGAGGAATATTCCATTGTGTATATGGACCACAGCTTCTTTACCCATTCATCTGTTAATAGACATCTAGGTTGCTTCCATGTTCTAGCTATTGTAAATAGTGCTGCAGTGAACATTGGGATACATGTGTCTTTTTCAATTTTGGTTTCCTCAGGGTATATGCCTAGGAGAGGAATTATTGGGTCATCAGTTCAGTTCAGTTCAGTTCAGACGCTCAGTCGTGTCCGACTCTTTGCTACCCCGTGAATGCAGCATGCCAGGCCTCCCTGTCCATCACCAACTCCCGGACTTCACTCAAACTCATGTCCATCGAGTCGGTGATGCCACTCAACCATCTCATCCTCTGTTGTCCCCTTTTCCTCCTGCCCCCAATTCCTCCAAGCATCAGAGTCTTTTCCAATGAGTCAATTCTTTGCATGAGGTGGCCAAAGTAGTGGAGTTTCAGCTTCAGCATCAGTCCCTCCAATGAACACTCAGGACCAATTTCCTTTAGGATGGACTGGTTGGATCTCCTTTCAGACCAAGGGACTCTCAAGAGTCTTCTCCAACACCACAGCTCAAAAGCATCAATTCCTCGGTGCTCAGCTTTCTTCACAATCCAACTCTCACATCCATACATGACCACTGAAAAAACCATAGCCTTGACTAGATGGACCTTTGTTGCATATGGTGGTTTTCTTACTAGTTTTTTAAGGAATCTCCATACCGTCTTCCCTAGTGGCTGTATCAATTTACATTCCCACCAACAGTACAAGAGCATTCCCTTTTCTCCACACCCTCTCCAGTATTTATTGTTTGTAGACTTTTTGATCATGGCCATTCTGACAGGTGTGAGAAGGCACTGGCACCCCACTCCAGTACTCTTGCCTGGAAAATCCTGTGGCCAGAGGAGCCTGGTAGGCTGCAGTCTATGGGGTCACTAAGAGTCAGACATGACTGAGTGACTTCACTTTCACTTTCCACTGTCATGCATTGGAGAAGGAAGTGGCAACCCATTCCAGTGTTCTTGCCTGGAGAATCCCAGGGACTAGGAAGCCTGGTGGGCTGCCGTCTACGGAGTCGCACAGATTCGGACACAACTGAAGCGACTTAGCAGCAGTAGCAGCATTCTGACAGGTGTGAGGTGATATCTCATTGTAGTTTTGATTTGCATTTCTTTAATAATGAGTGATGTTGAGCATCTTTTCATGTGTTTGTTAACCATCTATATGTCTTATTTGGAGAAATGTCTAAGTCTTTTTCCCACTTTTTGATTGGTTGGTTGTTTTTCTGGCATTGAGTTGTATGAGCTACTTGTATATTTTAGAAATTAATCCTTTGTCAGTTGTTTCATTTGCTATTATTCTCTCCCATTCTGAGGATTGTCTTTTCATCTTGCTTATAGTTTCCTTTGCTGTGCAAAAGCTTTTAAGTTTAATCAAGTCCCACTTGTTTACTTTTGTTTTTATTTCTATTACTCTAGGAGGTGGATCATAGGGGATCTTGCTTTTATTTATGTTATCAAATGTTCTGCCTATGTTTTTCTTTAAAAGTTTTATAGTTTCTTGTCTTACATTTAGGTCTTGAATTCATTTTGAGTTTATCTTTTTGTGTGGTGTTAGGAAGTGTTCTAATTTCATTCTTTTACATGTAGTTGTCCAGTTTTCCCACACCATTTTTTAAAGAGGCTGCCTTTGCCCCATTGTATATTCTTGCCTCCTTTGTCAAAAATAAGGTACCCATAGGTGCATGGGTTTATTTCTGGGCTTTCTATCTTATTCCACTGGTCTATATTTCTGGTTTTGTGCCAGTACCATCCTGTCTTGATGACCATAGCTTTGTAGTATAATCTGAAGTCAGGAAGGTTGATTCCTCCAGCTCCATTCTTCTTTCTCAAGACTGCTTTGGCTATTTGGGGTCTTTTGTGTTTCCATATGAATTGTGAAATTTTTCATTCTAGCTCTGTGAAAAATGCCATTGATAATTTAATAGGGGTCGCATTGAATCTGTAGATTGCATTTGGTTGTATAGTCATTTTCACAATATTGATTCTTTCTACCCAAGAACATGGAGCATCTTGCCATCTGTTTTATGTTGTCTTTGATTTCTTTTATTAGTGTCTTATAATTTTTTGTGAACAGTTCTTTTGTCTCTTTAGGTAAGAAGACCAAAGAATTTAATTATTTTTGTTGCAGTGATGAATGGGGTTGAGTCCTTAATTTCTCTTTCTGATTTTTCATTGTTAGTATATAGATATGCATGTGATTTCTGTGTGTTGATTTTGTATCCTGCAACTTTGCTAAATTCACTGATTAGTTTTAGTAATTTTCTGATACTATCTTTAGGGTTTTCTGTGTACAGTATCATGTCAACTGCAAACAGTGAGAGCTTTATTTCTTCTTTTCTGATCTGGATTCTTTTTATTTATTTATTTTTTTTCTCTGATTGCTTTAGCTAGGGCTTCCAGAACTATGTTGAATAATAGCAGTGAATGTGAACACCTTTGTCTTGTTCCTGATCTTAGGGGGAATGCTTTTAGTTTTTCACCACTGAGAATAATATTTGCTGTAAGCTTATCATATATGGCCTTAACTATGTTGAGGTAGTTTCCTTCTATGCCCATTTTTGAAGAGTTTTAATCATAAATGGGTGCTGAATTTTGTTAAAGGCTTTTTCTACATCTATTGAGATGATCATATGATTTTTATCTTTCAATTTGTTAATACAGTGTATCACATGGATTGATTTGCATATATTAAAGAATACTTGCATTCCTGGAATAAACCCAACTTGATCATGGTATATGAGCTTTTTGATATGTTGCTGAATTCTGTTTGCTAAAGTTTTGTTGACGATTTTAACATCTATGTTCACCAGTGATATTGGCCTGTAGTTTTCCTTTTATGTGTTGTTTTTGTCTGGTTTTGGTATCAGGGTGATGGTGGCCTTGTAGAATGAGTTTGGAAGGGCTCATTCCTCTGCAATTTATGAAAGCATTTTAGAAGGATAGGCATTAGCTCTTCCCTAAATGTTTGATAGAATTCTCCTGTGAAGCCATCTGGTCCTGGGCTTTTGTTTTGGGGGAGATTTTTGATCACAGCTTCAATTTCAGTGCTTCTAATTGGGTTGTTCATAATTTCTATTTCCTCCTGGTTCACTCTTGGTAGATTGGACTTTTCTAAAAATCTATCCATTTCTTCCAGGTTATCCATTTTATTGCCATATAGTTGTTCATAGTAGTCTCTTATAATCCTTTGTATTTTTGCATTGTCTGTTGTAACCTTTCATTTTTCATTTCTAATTTTGTGAATTTGATTCCTCTCTCCTTTTTTCTTGATGAGCCTGGCTAAGGGTTTGTCAATTTTATTTATCTTCTCAAAGAATCAGCTTTTAGTTTTATTAACCTGTACTATTGTTTCTCTCATTTCTTTTTCAGTTATTTCTGCTCAGATCTTTATGATTTCTTTCCTTCTACTAATTTTGGGGATTTTGTTCTCCTTTTCCCAGTTGCTTTAGGTATAAAGTTAAGTTGTCTATTTGATGTTTTTCTTGTTTCTTGAGGTAAGATTGTATTGATATAAACTGATATAAACTTCCTTCTTAGAACTGCTTTCACTGCATCCCATAGGTTTCGAGTTGTCGTGTTTTCATTGTCATTTGTTTCCTAGAAATTTTTTCTCTTTTGATTTCTTCTCTAACCTATTAGTTATTTTAGAAATGTGTTGTTTAATCTCCACGTGTTTGTGTTTCTTACAGTTTTTTCCTTGTCATTGATATCTAGTCTCATAGCATTGTGGTCAGAGAAGATGCTTGATACGATTTTAATTTTCTTAAATTTACTGAGGTTTGATTTCTGACCCAAGATGTGGTCTATCCTGGAGAATGTTTCATGTGCACTTGAGAAGGTGTATTCTTCTGCATTTGGATATAATGTCCTGAAGATATCAATGAGATCCATCTCATCTAATGTATCATTTAAGCCTTGTGTTTCCTTATTACTTTTCTGTTTTGATGATCTGTCCATTGGTGTGAGTGGAGTGTTAAAGTCTCCTACTATTATTGTGTTACCGTCAATTTCCCCTTTTATGTCTGTTAGTGTTTGTCTTATGGATTGAGGTGCTCCTATATTGGGCGCATAGATATTTATGTTATGTCTTTCTCTTGGATTGATCCCTTGATCATTATGTAGTGTCCTTCCTCATCTCTTGTAATCTTTATATTAAGGTCTATTTTGTCTGATATGAGGATTGCTACTCCAGCTTTCTTTTGCTTCCCATTTACATGGAATATATTTTTCCATCCTCTCATTTTCAGTCTATATGTGTCTTGAGGTCCGAAATGGGTTTCCTGTAGGCAGCATATATATGGGTCTTGTTTTTGTATTCATTTGTAGCCAGTCTGTGTCTTTCGGTTGGAGAACTTAACCTATTTACATGTAAAGTAATTATTGATATATATATTCCTATTGCCATTTTCTTAATTGTTTGGGGTTGATTTTGTGGATCTTTTCTCTTGTATTTCTTTATTATATAAGTCTTTAACATTTGTTGTAAAGCTGGTTTGGTGGTACTGAATTCTCTTAACTTTTGCTTATCTGAAAAGCTTTTTATTTCTCCATCCATTTTGAATGAGATCCTTGCAGGGTACAATAATCTAAGTTGTAGATTTTTCCTTTTCAGTACTTTAAATATATCCTGCCATTCCCTTTTGGCCTGCAGAGTTTCTGCTGAAAGATAGGCTGTTAAGCGTATGGTGTTTCCCTTGTATGTTACTTGTTGCTTCTCCCTTGCTGCTTTTAATACTCTTTTTTTGTGCTTCAGTTCAGTTCAGTCGCTCAGTCGTGTCCGACTCTTTGCGACCCCATGAATCGCAGCATGCCAGGCCTCCCTGTCCATCACCACTTTGTTAATTTGGTTAGGATGTGTCTTGGCGTGTTTCTCCTTGGGTTTATCCTGTATGGGACTCTTTGTTCCTCTTGGACTTGATTGACTATTTCCTTTTCCATGTTTGGGAAATTTTCAACTATAATTTCTTCAAAAATTTTCTCATACCCTTTCTTTTTCTCGTCTTATTCTGGGACCCCCATAATTCAAATGTTGGTGCATTTGATATTGTCTCTGAGACTATCCTCAGTCTTTTCCTCTATCCTCTATCTTTTCATTCTTTTTACTTTATTCTGCTCTTCAGAAGTTATTTCCACCATTTTATCTTCCAGCTCACTGATTCAGTCTTTTGCTTCAGATATTCTGCTACTGATTACTTCTAGAATATTTTTAATTTCAGTAATTGTGTTGTTTGTCTCTGTGTGTTTATTCTTTAATTCTTCTAGGTCTTTGTTAATTGATTCTTGCAATTTTTCCATTTTGTTTTCAAGGTTTTTGATCATCTTTACTATCATTATTCTGAATTCTTTTTCAGGTAGTTTGCCTATTTCCTCTTCATTTATTGGACTTCTGTATTTCTAGTTTGTTCCTTCATTTGTGTAGTATGTCTCTGCCTTTTCATTAATTATTTTAACGTATTGTGTTTTAGGTCTACTTTTCCCAGGCTTCAGGGTTGAATTCTTTCGTCCTTTTGGTTTCTGCCCTCCTAAGGCTGGTCAAGTGGTTTGTGTGAGCTTCCATTAGGGTGAGATTTGTGCTGAGTTTTTGTTTGTTTGTTTGTTTTTCCGCTGATGGGCAAGGCTGAGTGAGGTGGTAATCCTGTCTGCTGATGATTTGGTTTGTATTTTTGTTTTGTTTGTTGTTTAGATGAAGCATCTGCTCAGGGTGCTACTGGTGGTTGGGTGATGGCAGGTCTTGTATTCCAGTGGTTTCCTTTGTGTGAGTTCTTACTATTTGATACTCCCTAACATTAGTTCTCTGGTTTTCTATGGTCTTGGAGTCAGTGCTTCCACTCCAAAGGCTCATGGCTTGATTTCTCTCCAAAGGCCAGCCTAGGTCCAATCTACCAAGAGGAATTTTACCCAAAATGAAAGGCCTTTACTTGAGTTCCAAAAGCCAGTGCACAAGAACACAAAAGAGATCTCTGACTCAGCAGAAACTTAGTATTGTCTGCCACATGGACAGGCCTCCTTGGATTGCAACAGATGACTAGAGGGTCTGTCCTTGGCAGTGATCAACAGAACTCTCCCACTATGTTTCATGTTTAGTCTCCCTAATTACACATTTGAAATGCTTTAGTTCACTCCACTTACTGGTACATATCAGCTGATACCTACTAACTTATCAAAGCACTGTAAAATACTCAACTTAAACTACGGTTTGTTCTAGCAAGGCCCAAGTTTATTTATATTTTAGTTTTCCTGGGGAAAAAAACACTTTATATCAAAACTTAAAATTTTGCTTATTTATATTTTAGTTTTCCTCAAAGAAAAAAACTTTAGATCAAAAGCTCCTAAAAATTTCACTTGCTAGTAAGTTTTTTCAGTTTTTAAAAATGTATAAAAAATTAGGAGCTGTGTTAAATAACACATATCAAACAAATTGAGTATGAATCAGAATTTTCAACTTTAAAAGTAGTTCTCTTCCATCGTCTCTTCAACAGATCTTATGTAGAAAACTTAGTTCTAAGTATTTTCAGATTCAATATATGGTCTTTGCATAATAAGCCTTTTAAATAATTACCACATCACAGATAAGTCACTGATGGCTGATTTACTTCACCAAGTTAATTTGAAACCCTTGCCTCAGACAAGGATAAGATCAGTAATAGCATGTTCCCTACACTGTAAATTGTATGTATTATTTTTGTGCTTCAGTCAACACTGGCCAGCAAATGATTCAGTCCATATTTGTCTTGATTTATTTCCTAAGGGAAAGCATATTGCTCCCTCAAAGATGTAATCTCAGGTTGTAGAAGATAAGAAAGCTGAGGGAGATCTTCTAGATCTCTGAGGGAAAAAAACACTGTAGCTTAGTCAGAGTTCCAATTATGATGACACCCAAGAAGCCCTGTCCATCCTTTATGTCCTAGCCTCTGGAGCACTTGAGGGTTGCTATCCTTACCACAGATGCAAGAGAATCAGCAGGGTGAAAGATGATAGCCCTCCAGCTAAGGAACCTGCTTCAGATACTACAACCAGATAGTCCATCTTCCGATGTTATTTCAGCACTTAAAAGTCAACAAATATGTACAACACTTCAACAGTATATCCGAAGCAGACAACTGTATCACAGCCCATATGTATGCATCTCATTCATGAGAACTTTCTCACTCCTTTATACATTTTGGAAGAAGCATCTCTCAGGACACAAGCACATCCTCTCTTGGTCTGAAACCTCCCCAAGTGATTTCCTCTGGAGCCAGAACAAGGTCAATAAAAACTCCAGAACTAACAGAGGAAGCCAAATCAATGATGTTCATCAGACATACATGCCCTCTCGAACATACTTTAGGAGTTTAACAGTTTTTAAAAGCCAAAATTTTCCAAATTCTTGCTTTGAGTAGACAGTGAAAATGGGAGCCAAATTATTATCACTGCTGGAGAAGACGCTTGAGAGTCCCTTGGACAGCAAGAAGATCAAACCAGTCAATCCTAAAGGCAATCAACCCTGAATATTCATTGGAAGGACTGATGCTGAAGCTGAAGCTCCAATACTTCGGCCACTTGATACGAAGAGCTGACTCACTGGAAAAGACCCTGATGCTGGGAAAGACTGAGAACAGGAGGTGAAGCAGGTAACAGAGGATGAGATGGTTGGATGGCATCATTGGCTCAATGGACATGAGTCTGAGCAAACTCTAGAAGGTAGTGAAGGACTTGTTTATGCAAGCAGAACATTGTACAGTGTATTGCTGGCCTTGAATGACTGGGTTTTAGTTCCTGCTTGGCTCCATGATCTAATTATAAACATATTAAACCTCTACTCATGTCCTCTGCACTTAGAACTAGTACCTTTTATCCAGCCCATAATTCTCCCTAGATGGCGGCTATTTGTGGGAGAAATTTAGTCCCCCTAATCACATAGTTTCCAAAGTTAATGATTTCCTAAAGCAAGGGAATCATTATAAATGAGTCCATATTGCTTTGCTCTAATATATTTCCTGAGTTGAAATGAGTTTATGTACTAATGAGCATTAAAAGTAAATTTTCAGAAGCATTTTCAGGGCTGGTGTCTGGCTCAGACATTTACATTCCCTTGCAGGAAAGGAGACTGTAAGGAAAGAAGATATTATTTTTTGAAGTGAAGCTCAGTGAATTGATACATTAAATATAAGTGCTGGTGAAGCAATCAATATAATCATATTTAGGCTAATCAGAAAATACTCAATACAAACCAAATTCCTCTATCATATTATTTTTATTTTGGCCTTGACATAGCAACATGTAATCTCAGGAGCTTATTTCTTAACTTCAATGCACAAGCAACAGTATAAATACCAACAGGGTAAAAATTTTGGAAGAAAATAAAAATAATATATCTTACATGGATTTACAAAATGGAGCTATCTTCAGGGCGGGGGAGTTTGTTTTTATAAGGGTAGAAAGATACAGCAAAGTTTTCTCAAGCATTACTAATAGAATAAAATGAAACAGAGGATTAGGTATAATTATTTGTTGGACATCATTTTACTTTTGGGAGCAGTGGGTAGGAGGAGGAGAGCTATCTTAAACTTGTTTCCTTAAGATTTTAAAATATATCTCCAGTGTGAGCAAGTGAATTACTGCACAATTTTCTGGGCCTTTATGAAGACTGTAGGTAATTCTGGCCTCCAAGTGGACATTGAACTAAATGATTTATACTATTTGTATTCATTCTGATGTGTATGAGCTGAGATAAAAATAAAATTTTAGACCTTTTAAAGAAATGCATTAAAGAAATCACAGAGTTTAAAATTAATTTTTGTGCAGTTTTTCCATGTTATATCAAAATTTAAAGATTTAAGAACAGATTTGAGAATTTCAGAGCAAGATGTGACTCAAATATTCCCTGTTCTCTTTGTTCCCTTGACTTTGTGTATTCTTTTAAATGCCTCTGGTGAAAGGAGGTAAGTCAGTTGGTAATAAAAGTGTGAATCAAAAATCAGAGTAAGTACAAACCAAGAAAAGATAGCTATGGAGTTTTGTACTGGAAAAAAAAACTGAAAAGTATAGTCTATGTGAATATACAACATTTTTAACAGAAGTAAGTGAATTATAAAACAAGCTCAGATTCTAATGGTTAAAGATTAGGATTTTAAGGAGACTTCTAAAACCATACTCTATATTTCAACTCACATTGCACGACCATAACTCAACCGCATAGTCATACTAGGTGATTAAAGAGGCTCGGAGATGCAGACTATATCAGTTGGCAGTAATTCACTCACTACCAGCCCAAGTTCTATGACAAAGGAGAGAATGGTTATCAGGTGGGAGCTAGCAATGTCTGCCATGTGCCTTCACACAACTCTTCTTGAAACACTCCCCTTGTTTGACTCCTAAATTGCAGTCATAATGCTTTGCTAACATAGCACTTGCTGATTTGGAAGACAACATCTTCCCCATCATCACATTTATCTATATATGACCTTGTAAAGTAGACATGATTATTACCTCCCAACTCTACCAATAAGAACCAGAACGTCCGAGAATTATCATAACTTGTCAAGAGTTAAGACAAGCATGAATGGGTTTTGTTTTTGTTTCTTCTTACTTTCTTTCTAGACCCAGTTTGTTCACCATTCTGCCACAACTTTAGGTTCATCTTCTGCCACTCAGATTATCCTTCTACCATTTGCTCAGATAACTTTCAGAACAAAATAAAATCATAATTCACATTGACATAGCCTCCCACCTTGACTAAACTTGGGCTGAGGATCTCTGAGTCCTTATCTCAACAAGGACTTTGCCCTCACATCTGCCTAGCCCAGTTGTAGGAAGAATCCTGCCAAGCCAGTTTAGAGAGAACTTTTCTACCCTTACTATCTGAACATCCTTGATATCTGCTCAAATTCCTCATCTTCTCCATCCTCCAAGTGATAGCTGATCACCATGACCTCTGCCATTAGTAAGAATCCTATTCAGTCAGTTTAATAAGAATTACCCCACCTTCAGTATCTCCTCTCAGTAATTTTCTATCCATTGACCCCTCTCAAACTGCTCTTTGGCCATAACTCCCACTTGGCCTTGTTTTCAGAGTTGAACCTGGTCTCTCTCCCCTATTACAATGGTCATGACAGCTATTACAATAGTCCTGAATAAAATTGTCCTTGCTGTGCTGTGCTTAGCTGTTTGGTCATATCCGACTCTATGTGATCCCATGGACTGTAGCCCACCAGGCTCCTCTGTCCATGGGGATTATCCAGGCAAGAATACTGGAGTGGGTTGCCATCTTCCCAACCCAGGGATCAAACCTGCATCTCACACACTGGAAGGCAAGTTCTTTACCACTAGCACTACCTGGGAAGCCCCACAGTGTATTAAGGGGTTTCCTTATTTCATATGATAGGAGGGCCCAAGGCAGATGAAATAATAAGGTCAAAGGGAAAGTTAAAATAGTACAAATTTATATAAGGGAATGTTGAGACACGCTGGAAATTGAGACAAACTGGTTTTCCCTTAGACAGGGGAGTTGCATGAAAATCACAGAACAGATTTACACATCCTTGGAAGAAAAGTTACGACCAACCTAGATAGCATATTCAAAAGCAGAGAGATTACTTTGCCAACCAAGGTCCGTCTAGTCAAGGCTATGGTTTTTCCAGTAGTCATGTATGGATGTGAGAGTTGGACTGTAAAGGAGGCTGAGCACTGAAGAATTGATGCTTTTGAATTGTGGTGTTGGAGAAGACTCTTGAGAGTCCCTTGGACTGCAAGGAGATCCAACCAGTCTGTTCTGAAGGAGATCGGCCCTGGGGTTTCTTTGGGAGGAATGATGCTGAAGCTGAAACTCCAGTACTTTGGGCACCTCATGAGAAGAGTTGACTCATTCGAAAAGACTCTGATGCTGGGAGGGGTTGGGGGCAGGAGGAGAAGGGAACAACAGAGGATGAGATGGCTGGATGGCATCACTGACTCAATGGGCGTGAGTCTGAGTGAACTCCGGGAGTTGGTGATGGACAGGGAGACCTAGTGTGCTGCAATTCATGGGATCACAAAGAGTCAGACACGACTGAGCAACTGAACTGAACTGAAATGAACAGTTATCTACAACATACAAAGGAAAAGTTGTAAAATAGCTCAAAACCAAACAGTCATGAGGACTAGAATCTGATGACCTGAGAGAGTATACTACAGATAATGAGTAGTTTTTCAGTGAAACACATTTTCCATGCATCTGTGTGTTATTCCTTAAATTAGTCCATGTATGGAGACTCATCTTTTTTTTTATTACCCCTTCAGACAAAGCCTTCCATTTTATGAGTTAAATTCTCCTTCCTATACTGATAATCTCAAAATATTTACTGCCATCCTCTGTATGTCTCATCCACAGTAATTTAATGTTATGCTGTGTTCACCATGGTACTTCAATGTTATATGTGGGATCTATATTTGAAATCTCAAACAATATGTAAAACTTCAAGTGTTAAAATTAATACTTCTGTGCATCCCGTAAAATTAGACCTACTTTTCAACAGACCCACTTCTGCTATTGTCATAACTATTCCAGTAACCCAGAATTCATCTCTTAGAATCATTCTAAATCTTCTAATTTGTGCTTCACGACCAACAGTAATTAAGTTCTGCTTATTTTCTCAACAAAAGATTTCTTAGAGGCGAGTTTCCCATTCCCCTTTATCATTCACTTAGTCCAAATTGCTTTCTAGTCTTTCCTCCCTCATTTCCACATCTATCTTCCATTTGTATGGCTACCAATTAATCTCTATAAACTACTTTCATTATGTAGCATAGACACTCAAGAATACAGTATAAAAAATTAAATAGGTATGGCAGCTGTAATTTTCAAAGGTGACTTGTAACTACATCTCCATATACCCTTATTATTACATGATATTCTTTTGTGATTGCCTTAACCAAAAGAGTGCAGTGGAGGTGATACTACCGACATCTAATGCTGGGTCTTACACAGTGAGATAGGTTCTACCCAGCGCTCTCTCTCTCCCTGTCTCTCTCTCAGAATGCTTACTTTTGGAACTCAGGCTCCCTGCCTTATGGAAGCCCAAACCACATGGACAGGCCACATGAGGATATTCTGGTCAACAGCCTCAGCTGAGGTCCTGCCTACCGATCAGCATTAACCACAGGTCATGGATGAGGAAATCTCAAAGGTGACTTCAATCCCAGTCATTGTGACAGGCACCACATAAAAGAGCCAAGTGAGAACCACCTGGCTGAGGCTGGTCAACGACTAGAACTCTGATGTGTACATGCATGCTCAGTCACTTCAGTTGTGTCCAACTCTTTGAAACGCTGTGGACTGTAGCCTGCAAAGCTCCTCTGTCCGTGGGATTCTCCAGGCAAGAATACTGGAGTGGGTTAGCACTCCCTTCTCCAGAGGATCTTCCCAACCCAGGGATTGAACCTAGGTCTCTTACATCTCCTGTGTTTTATGCTACTACATCTGGGTGGGCTGTGCAGCAATAGCTAAGCAATACCAGAAAGCAGGTATATCATATTGACGGCATCATAACCTAGGTTTTTTTAATGGCAAAAAATAGCCAACGCAGAGGTTGTAAATTGATGAATAGGTGTGGCATTTCTAAAATAGAAAGCTGTTTTGCAATAACAAAAATCACAAAGGGAAAACAGCATATTTGACTACCAAAATATTTATAAAATTTTTATGTAAGAAAGTAGAAATAAATACTAAATATGCAGTTCAAGAAAACATTTGATTATGTATGAAAAACAAAGTATCAACACCTGTATAAAATAAAGAGCTTATGTAAATGCTCCCCAAAACACTCAAGACACTAGATACAATTCATACTAGATGTAAAAAGTTACAAAGATTTTGAAAATATTTTGTCTTGGTTTGATATAATCAAAGAAATGAAAATTAAAGGACCATTAAGATAAAATTTTGTGTCTATTAAAATGAAAAATTAAAATAGTGGCATGAAATTCTGATGATATGGTAAAATTAATGCATTTATATACAACTATAAAATGATAAAATTGCGTCCCTGATGTTCCTGGCTGTAAAATGATAATAAGTTTGGAAAGTCATAAAATATTCATAAGTAATTAATTCAGCAGAAAAAGAACAGCTACCCAGGCAAAGATATTCATTACAGTATTATCAAAAATGGTAAAAAACAAAATCAGTAAAATATAGGATGACAGGGAATAGTAAGTAAACCACAGTGCAACATCTAACAGAATACTATGTAGTTATTGATAATATTTGGAGAAAATTAAAAATACTTAATAATGGAATCTTAAAGAAAAGAAATAAAAAACCATGTAAGTATATTCAGAAAACAAGGACTAAAAAAGAATATTTTGTAAATAGTTGTGTTCAGTTCTTGAAACTGGGAGCTATTATTTCTTTGAAAAATGGACTATAATGTGAACTCATGGCTTTGTAATAATAATAAAGAAAATAATAGCTCAGTGACTAAACAAATGTAAAAATCTCAAACCCTAAAGATAATTAAGCTTTTAAAGGGTTTGTTTCCTTTATGATTGCTTCAGTCAAATGTTATCAATTAAAACATAATGAAATAAGTCTACCAAGTAGATTATCTTGGAGAATGTTAAACTAGTATCTCACATTTTTACCACTTCCAAAAGAATCTCAACCTGATTATTACTCCAAATCAAAAAAAGTTCACAATGTGAACTGACATACCTAAAAGAATTAAAAATAAAAGGAATCATCTTGTCTCTACAATTCAAAAATTCTTATTTACATTGTAGTAAAAGTATATATCATATACCATTCAGATAAGGATTGTGATACTAATGCTTGAAGATGAGATAGAAAGGTAAAAAGGTACAAACACAGAAGTATGCAGACAGAATGCATACAACAGTTGTAAGCAAAAAACCATCAACAAATGGTAAATTCCTTCTGAATGACCTTCAGTAACAGGCACTATATCCCTCTTACAAAGCAGATACCACACAGAAGTCCTGTAATTATCCATCTAAGGAGAATTTCTGTTCAGTTCAGTTGCTCAGTCATGTCCAATTCTTTGCGACCCCATGAATCGCAGCATGCCAGGCCTCCCTGTCCATCACCAACTCCCAGAGTTCACTCAAATTCACGTCCATCAAGTCAGTGATGCCATCCAGCCATCTCATCCTCTGTCGTCCCCTTCTCCTCCTGCCCCCAATCCCTCCCAGCATCAGAGTCTTTTCCAATGAGTCAATTCTTCGCATGAGGTGGCCAAAGTACTGGAGCTTCAGCTTTAGCATCATTCCTTCCAAAGAAATCCCAGGGCTGATCTCCTTCAGAATGGACTGGTTGGATCTCCTTGCAGTCCAAGGGACTCTCAAGAGTCTTCTCCAACACCACAGTTCAAAAGCATCAATTCTTCGGTGCTCAGCTTTCTTCACAGTCCAACTCTCACATCCATACATGACCACTGGAAAAACCATAGCCTTGACTAGACGGACCTTAGTCGGCAAAGTAATNGAGTTTCAACTTTAGCATCAGTCCTTCCAGTGAACACCCAGGGCTGATCTCCTTTAGGATGGACTCGTTGGATCTCCTTGCAATCCAAGGGACTCTCAAGAGTCTTCTCCAGCACAACAGTTCAAAAGCATCAATTCTTTGGTGTTCAGCATTCTTCACAGCCCAACTCTCACATCCATACATGGCCACTAGAAAAACCATAGCCTTGACTAGACGGACATTTGTTGTCAAAGTAATATTTCTGCTTTTGGATATGCTGTCTAGGTTGGTCATAACTTTTCTTCCAAGGAGTAAGCGTCTTTTAATTTCATGGCTGCAATCACCATCTGCAGTGATTTTGAAGCCCCCCAAAATAAAGTCTGACACTGTTTCCATTGTTTCCCCATCTATTTCCCATGAAGTGATGGGACCAGATGCCATGATCTTCGTTTTCTGAATGTTGAGCTTTAAGCCAACTTTTTCACTCTCCTCTTTCACTTTCATCAAGAGGCTTTTTAGTTCCTCTTCACTTTCTGCCATGTGCTTTAGGAGCTCTCTAATGATTAGGACATTGAAAGTACACCATCCACAGTTTTGTCATCCTGGGCAGTTGCTACTTTGGCTGTTAAGGAGGCTGTCAGGTGTTGAATTTGCAATTTATGAAGAAGCACATTTCCATCTTTAGTAGCTTGATGTCTCCAGCACCAGAAGCAAGCATCTTCATGTTGCCCTTAGATTCCAAGTTGATCCTCAGCATGTCCTACATCCCTTGAACCCATGCACTGCACTGATATTGACCACCAGTGCTTCTTGGGCTCAAGCCACCTTGGCCTTGGGGTTTAGGATTTTTACAGCCACCATAGCTGACCCAGCAGAGGAAGATAAGAGTCCTGGCCTATGGAAAGCCCTGAGACAGTTCAGTGTGACCAACAACTTACTTTTTCTTTACTGCAAATTCAGAGTTCTTTATACAAAGTATCCGTGAGTTTCTAATTGCCAAATTCAGCTAACCATTGCTGAACTGATCTTACCCTATGTCTTTGCTATGGTAGCTTCATAATACACTTTCTGTAATGCTTCTCTATGCTTGATGTCTTTATCCTCTGGCTCTTCTCTCTGTGATGCTTCCTTCTCAATATCACCGTCTGTCTCTGCTAGTGTTTGTTACCTATGCAATCACGTGCTGCTTGTGCATTAGTTATTCTTAAAGGTGTATCTGCACCCTTTATTCCTCACCTTGCTTTCTAGATATTCACATTTATCTGGTGGCGGGTCATATCTGTATTTTTTACAAGCTACTGAAGTCTCTCCCTGACCTTACTGGATATCACTGTTCCCCACTCACCTTATACATGTTCGGCATCCTAACTATCTTCATCCAGTCACTAGGCCAGATCTGAGACTACCCTCCTCTTCCTCAAGCCTCACACCTGGTCACTTTTACTATACCTCAGGGTCACTCAAATCGCAGTTCCTGTCTCGTTGGTTCCCCCTGTTCACTGAAGCTTTATGCTGTCAGTGTCAGGTTTCTACCGATCAATGTCATCAAGCCCTTCTACTAACCCCTGAGTTTCTTCCCGCGACCTTGACAATGAAGAACAAGTACCTCTGGATGGTAAACAAGACTTTACATGACCTGAGATTCACTAACTCTCCAGGTATCTACTACTGATTTCATTTTCTATCCCACTCTTTTGACAAAAGCAAAATAATTTTCTGTTCTTTCTTGGCCCCTAGTCTTTTTTCACAGTTTTCATCCATCTTCAGTGTTGCTCTAAAAAAAATCTAATAAAAATCNAACAAGACTTTGCATGACCTGAGATTCACCAACTCTCCAGGTATCTACTACTGTTTTCATTTTCTATCCCACTCTTTTGACAAAAGCAAAATAATTTTCTGTTCTTTCTTGGCCCCTAGTCTTTTTTCACAGTTTTCATCCATCTTCAGTGTTGCTCTAAAAAAAATCTAATAAAAATCTGTATATTCTCCTTATCCTCCTGTAAATGCTAAGGCAGTCGATTTACCACCTGTTTTTTTTTTTTTTTTTTGTTATATTGTTCTCTTCTTTAGAAAAGAGTATTCAGATGAAATGTATGTTTTCAAACAACCAACAGGGGGAAAGATCTGTATTAAATGTACCTTGACATTTATTTCTCTTTATGCTTTTTTCTTCTATACACAGTTCTTTAAAATTCTTCACTTTTATGGAGAGAGCCTTTTTGTTATATTTGTAAGCTTTAGAAAATTATAATATGAATCATTACCTTTCCCTGGGTTATATGTAGAAATTGTATAATTTTGATTTAATGTTTTCTATTGACAGCAGCCATTTTTAAGCATATTCACTATCATTGTAAGTCTGAATTCGCCAATATCCATTCTATGAAACAATGATTCAAAAATATCTTCCATACTCAATGTTAGAAATGCTTTTTTAAAAATCAGTAGATGTTTTTGGTGTAGGAAATCTTAAAATTATTGTTTTATTCGTGTTCCTTTTGAATATTTAGGAGGGAGATATACAATAATAGAGTGCTTCACAAACACATTTCATCAAATAATATTTTTAAATGACAACTATTTCCTTCTATCAAATGGATTTCTGGAAGTTATTATCATGTATCAAACCAACATCAATTTTGAAAATGCTGATCTAATTTTTAACTTTCTAAACTGTCAGAAGGTATTCCTTGGACTCATTTAATTAGCAAGTTCTAAATGTTATAAGAAGCTAATCTTCCACAAGAGGATAAGAGCATTAGGAAATGTTGCCAAAATCTATCATCTTTATGTTGTGGAAATGGCTAGATGATTACTCTTGTCTTTCTTGATAACCTACTATGTATTAAGGATCATGGGTTTTACAGTTAATAAGATGCAAGTTTTACTTTACAGGAGCTTCTGTCTGCTCTGGTATTTCTAGGTAGGATTCTTATTTTAGTGTTGGCAGTATCTGGTGAAGATAAGATGCCTAATGGCAGATTCTGCTGTTCTTTTACAAGTGCTGGACATGATATCTGTCAGAATCTAGGTGACAAAATATGATAGTATACAACAGAGGTATACTCAATAAAATGCAAAGAGAATACTCCACTTTAGCATAGAGGATATCCTTGAGCATCTGAGACACTTTAAAGACTCTAAAAATACCATTTGCAGCACAATGACTGCATCTAGAAATTACCACACTAAGTGCAGTCAGTCAGAAAGAGAAAGACATATATCATATGATAATACTTACAGGTACAATCTAAAAATATGACACAAATGAACCTATCTATGAAGCAGAAGCAGACTCACAGACATAGAGAACAGACTTCTTGTTACCAATGAGGAGAGAGAGGGAAGAAGGAAGGCTTAGGAATTTGGGAGAAACAGATGCAACCTATTATATTAGGATGGATAAACAACAAGGTCCTACTGGATAGCACGGGGAGGTATATTCAGTATCCTATGACAAAGCATTATGGAAAACAGTATATATACAACTGAATCATTTTGCTGTACAGCAAAAATTAGCAAAACATTGTACATCAAGTATACTTCAATGTGCCTGTTAAGTCGCTTGAGCTGTGTCTGATTCTGAAACCCTATGGACTGTAGCCTGTCAAGGTTCCTCTGTCCATTGGATTCTCCAGGCACTTGCCATGCCCTCCTCCAGGAGATCTTCTGTACTCAGGGATTGAACCTGTGTCTCTTACTTCTACCTGCACTGGCAGGCGAGTTCTTTACCACTAGTGGCACCTGGGAATCCCCTATACTTCAATAAGTTAAACTACAAAAAAAGTGAATACACTCTGTGTTCCTCCATTTGATGCATATCTTAGGGCCTGAGATGTCCCATCGAGTATTTTCAGCAGCAACAATAGAGTGATGCTTAAAACATAGTCCTTGGCATTAATGACTCTGAGTTTGGAGCCAGTCTATACTGATAAGTGTGAGACCAGTAGTTACATGGATAAATAGGTAACTTTGAGGAAAGTGTCAATCAAGTATAATGTGTCATCTAAAACCTTTCAGAGTACTGTATTCATGCTAGGCACTTCAGAGTCAAAACCTTAAAATCAACTGAAGAAGGTATAAAAGAAACAAAGAAATTGGGTCTACCGGAGAAAAAGGAACAAGTCTTCTGAATAATTTCTTCAAATATAATATCTTCTGCTACAATCTTTCACTGGAAGATTTAGCTATCTAATGAGAAATATCTTCTTGTTTCTTATTTGGTTATCATTTTGTCCTCAGTTGTAACTAAGGGTTCTAGTCTTACTATTCTACTGAATGTTTTAACCCTCATTATGGAACCCAAAGAGTTTCTCTGGTAGCTCAGATGGTAAAGAATCTGCCTACAATTGAGGAGGCCCAGGTTCAGCCCCTGCATTGGGAAAATCCCCTGGAGAAGGGAATGGATATCCACTACAGTATTCTTGCCTGGAGAATTTCATGGACACAGGAACCTGGCGGGCTACAGTACATGGAGTTGCAAAGAGTCTTATATGACTGAGTGTACACTGAACTTATAAAACCTCAAAGCCTGAATTATCAGACATCTTAGCCTTTGCTCCCTTCTCTTAAAAAGTTACATTCTCAGTCAACACAGAGAAAATAAACACTTTGAAGGAACTGTAAATAAATGGTCTTGATATAATGTTGAAAAATGTATATATTTTAGATTTAATTACCTAGATATTGAGTATTTGAATAAATTGTCTTATTTCCATTCTAGTTCCGTCAAAGGTAGTATTTCTCTCAGAATGGTGTTCTTTCACACCTATACTTTAGATTACTCATCACTCTATTTCATTCTCATTCCATTTTCTCTTAAATAATCTCTTTAGATTTAAGGAAGAAGACTTAAGGAAGACTTAAGGAAGCAAACTTTTGAAGTACTGCAAAAGAAGAGATTTAATTTTTCTAACATAAAATTAGGTAGACTTAGGTAGGAGGGGGTTTTTTGGGTTGTTTTGGTTTTGCTCTGTTTCTTTTGTACCCCAAATTAACATTATACTTAGTAACTTTAAAAATGCAAGCCTTTATTAATAAAGCTGTATAAAAGCAAATTAAGATGCTCATGAAATCTGTTAAAAAAACTGTTTTAAACTTGTTTTAGATAAATATAAAAAAAAATTTGATCCATACTGATCAAGGCACAAAGGAAATAAAATTGACAGAAGCCATTCATATGATATTGTAACTGATAGTTTATAAGAATTCATGAACTTCAACTTACAACTATTTGAAATCTTCAAGAATTGTTTGTTTTTAAGAAACTGTCAGGGCACACACCCATATACTTTGAAGAAAGGAGACAAAGCTAGAAAGATATATACCCATATAGAAAGTAAAAATCTTGAAAAGTACACTTAAGTTGTTCCATGTGTTTAATATTTGACAGTTGCTTTTGAGTACTATGGAGAAGGAAAAGGCAACCCACTCCATTGAGTACTAACCTCTTATTATGTAAATATACCATATTTTAGTTTTAATGCTCTGGAGATTTAAATGAAAAAGGTATACATGGAAATGTATAGGGGGATGAATTTCCTGAAATATCAAATGCAATTGTTACTGACAACTGTATTAATCCTTGAAATCTATGACATGAACTCTAAAATAAAATTTTTTATGTAATGGCTTAAATATGGATACATATGTAATCACCTTCCTTAATAGCATGCTGCAACATTATAATGTATTTTAATTTGAAAAACACTTTCTTTGTACCTATCAGCCCTGCAACTATAGCTCAAAAAAGAATTTATTCTTGTAAACAGGCCAAGGTATGCATTAATTCTTCAGAACAATTTTATTTAAATGACATACTGTCATATTTAAATAAATAATATTGTCTTTGGCCTATAGCTAGAAGCATGGCTGGAGTTTTAATGAAACTGAGCAAAGCAATATTGTAATAGAAAAATGATTTAAATATATTATTTTCTTTAATTCCTGTATTTTTCATTCTTTAGAGTTTGTATCCTTACCCTGCATGATACATTTAGAACCCTGTAGCTATTAAAATAATATTCATATTATACAGGGAATAAGACAAGAAAAAATACATGAAATAGTGTATTTAAGAGCCTCATAAGGACATTTATATCTATCTTCTTAAAGCTGAAATTTTATTTTATTTTTCTATGGCCTCTAGTTCTATAGTAATTCACTCTGTGAAGACACTGTTCTATCTGGTCAAAACCTGACATCACATACAAAAGTAAGTCAGTCGTACATTTTGCACAGAATGCATTATCACAGGCCTCATTATAAACAGCAAGGCAGTGGTTTGATTTAATTTAAATAACGTGTGACTTTGTAGAATTGCATTTACTTTTTCAGTCCTTGTATCAGATGTAACAAAGAAGTCACTTTAAAAAAATTGATATTTCTACAGATTTTTCTTGTATGAGCATAGTATGAAGCAGAAAAGCTTTGGGGTTCCAGTCAAAAGAAGATGATGGTGGTTACATGGACCTCCACACATCCACTCTGACATTTTAGATGTCAGTTGACACTTCCTGGATTTGTTTTTCTTAATCTCAAGATTTGACTCTAGAAGATGATTTCCTTTTTGATCTCTTCATGTTTTATCTTATATTTGTTTCTTTCCACTGTCAGAATTCTTACATGATCCTGATGACATCATCCTTATATTGCTGGATATTTTTAGCTAATTTTTCCAGTCCCTAATATCTCTTCCTTCTAAACAATATTTAACAGCAAATTATTCTTCTTAAAACATGANACTTCTTGGATTTGTTTTTCTTAATCTCAAGATTTGACTCTAGAAGATGATTTCCTTTTTGATCTCTTCATGTTTTATCTTATATTTGTTTCTTTCCACTGTCAGAATTCTTACATGATCCTGATGACATCATCCTTATATTGCTGGATATTTTTAGCTAATTTTTCCAGTCCCTAATATCTCTTCCTTCTAAACAATATTTAACAGCAAATTATTCTTCTTAAAACATGATTTAAATTTAAAATTCATATTGTATAGTAAATAACCCTCTAAAAACATTTGAATATCAAATAAAATTCCTATCTTCCATAAATATTTATAACATTCCTGGGCTATCCATGCAATAATAGTATTAATAATAATACATATTTTAGAAAGGAAAAACAAAAAAAATATGTAAGGAAACAAATCTATGAAAATACCCAAAATTGTAAAANAGTGTCTTTTAATTTCATGGCTGCAGTCACCATCTGCAGTGATTTTGGAGCCCCTCAAAATAAAGTCTGACACTGTTTCCACTGTTTCCCCATCTATTTCCCATGAAGTGATGTGACCGGATGCTGTGATCTTCGTTTTCTGAATGTTGAGCTTTAAGCCAACTTTTTCACTCTCTTCTTTTACTTTCATCAAGAGGCTTTTTAGTTCTTCTTCACTTTCCGCCATAAGGGTGGTGTCATCTGCATATCTGAGATTATTGATATTTCTCCCGGCAATCTTGATTCCAGCTTGTGCTTCATCCAGTCTGGCATTTCTCATGATGTATTCTGCATATAAGTTAAATAAGCAGGGTGACAATATACAGCCTTGACGTACTCCTTTTCCTATTTGGAACCAGTCCGTTGTTCCATGTCCAGTTTTAACTGTTGCTTCCTGGCCTGCATACAGATTTCTCAAGAGGCAGGTCGGGGAGAATAAATAATAGAGAAGTCTATTGGACTTCTCTGGTGGCTCATAGGATAAAGAATTTGGCTGCAATGCTAGAGCCCTGGGTTTGATCCATGGTTTGGAAAGATCCCCTGGAGAAGGGAATGGCTACCCACTCCAGTATTCTGGCCTGGAGAATTCCATGGACAGAGGAGCCTGGAGGGCTACAGTGCATGGTGTCACAAAGAGCTGGGCACAACTGAGTGACTTTCACTTTCACTTTCATGCTTTCATTTGACACATACACCTCTCATACATAAAACGGTGGCCTTTTAAAAACACACTAAATGTTCATCTCCAAGCTGTCAGGCCACAGATGGAAAGCTGATTTCAAAGACATCTTTCATATGTAAATTCTAAATAATTTACTCAAGAGCATGGCTTGGGCTAGAAAATATTGCCAGTCATGCTTCTGTATGCAATTTCATATGCCAAGCCTGAGAACCCATCTGTCTGCAGATCCTGTCCTTATGTGCGTGCGTGCTCAATAGCTCAGTTGTGTCCAACTCTGCGACCCCACGGACTATAGTCCACCAGGCTCCCCTGTCCCTGGGATTTCGCAAGCAAGAATACTGGAGTGCATTGCCATTTCCTTCTCCAACGGATCTTCTCGACCCAGGGATCAAACCCTGATCTCTTGCATCAGTAGGCAGACTCTTTACTACTGCATCACTTGGGAAGACCAGTTCCTGACTTTACCCTAGTAAAATTCTATACGTCCTTTGAACGTAAATATACCCAAGGAAAGTGACACAGGCAGAGCTAATCAAGAAAGTCTATTTTTTTCCTCACACAGTAGAAGTGATTTATAGTCAGCTAGAAAACTAGTAGAGAGACAGAACAAAATATATTCTTCCTCATAGGTCAGTTAGATCAAGGTCTGAAACACGCTGACAGGCTCAATGGCTAATGCAATCAGCCATGAACACACAGGCACACACCTGTGTGCCATCTGGCCTCCGAGGACTGACACTACCATGCATTTCCTTAGACCTGTGTGGTAACCAAGTTCACTGTAGGTGCAAATCTGCAGGATGTAATCAGCCCAGAGACCTTTAACAATGTCCTCAGAATGTCTAACTTATATTTTATTCAACAAAAATAACACGTTCACGACAGCAAAATATATAAAAACCACATTTTCTTTAAAAATAATCATTTAAACGTAGTTCCTGGTGCTCTCTGACATTCATTATTACTGAGACATAAGAAATTCAAATAAAGTATTGAGCAAAGCAACAGAAGCAAATTAATTATGTTAACGACTTTATATACCACTGCATGTAACGCCAAGTGTTTACATATGTTGTCTCACTTAATCATGATTATATGTTATATGAAGGAAGCAGACAAACAAAACAGCACATATACTAGGATTCCACTTATATAAATATTTAGTTAATGCAAATTCACTGAAAGTGATAAAAAGCACATAATGATTATCTGGAGATGGCACAGAGGACAGGAAGGAGGAATTAAAAAGAGTCAGAAGGAAATTGGGGGGGGTGACATAGATCTTCATTATGTTTCATGGGTGCACATTGTATCACAAATTATCAAATGTACACTTTGTATGCAGTTTATTATGTCAATAATATGCCAATAAAACTATGTACAAAAATAAATTAAAATGTTATTAAATTATTTTTAAAAGAAAGCTTCCAATAAGGTTGCAGAGCATTAAAAGCCCTCCCTTTTCTGGACTTGGGGACTTATAGTTTATCAAGATAACAGTCATATTTTTCATCTGATTTTCTCATATGCTCTATATTGATAATCATAAATAATTTTTCTCTTCTCTTTTCTCTTCTCTTCTCTTCTCCTCTTTCTGAATTACAGAGAGAACTGTAAACCAGATGCCACAGAAATTATGAAGGTGAGTATTCCTATTAATACTATTAGGATGAATAGCAGACCCTTGACAGTGAATTATTTCCTTTCCTTCTAGAATCGAGGTCTTCAGAGATCATCTCTTATCTTCTTGGCCTTGAAAGTTTGCCAATCTGAAAAAGAATATCTATTTTTTGCATTCTAAAAGTTTCCCCAAGAAGAAACTTCCACCAACAAAGCAATCATTTTTTGTGTCTAAGAGGTCTTACTTAGCATTTCCTATGATATGTTCCCAAGTAGTAATTCCCAAGACGTAGAATTTTGAACCTGCGCACTTGCTCAACACATATACTTATACAGGGTCATGTTTCTTCCAAATTTGCTAAAGTTCTCTGTGAACACAAATCCCCACTGCATGTAATGAATAACTAGTATAAAAATAGAACCTCATCAGCTTTAGTCACAATTAAGCCTTTTATTAGATATGCTCTGTCTCCTTTTATTACTTACTACAGAAAACTATTTAGTCAAATACTAGATGTGGAAATGAATGCTATCTTTTCAAATTAGTTTTGACCAAAATCAGACTAATTTAGCTACAGAAGAGGGTTGACTCTACAGGTAATTATCACAAATTTCATTTGAGAAAGACTCCTTCTGCAGTGGTAAACAACTGCTTTCCACATTAGAAGCAGACAGTATTTTAATAACTCCATGTGCCTGTTCTATGAGTCCTTTAGACAAGATCCATAGTGTCCCAACCTTAATAGATCTTATAGCAAGTAGAATTCTTCCAGGAAGTTAAAAAGTAAAAGCAGGGTTCTTCACATAGCTTTCATTTATTATATCCCAATGCCCATTAAGAAATGACTTGGGGATGATTTCTTTGGGACACACTGAGTGATGGCTTTGACTCTCAGAGATAATCACAGACCTGATATACAGAGTTATCAGAGAGTTATGAGAACTCTCTGAGAGTTATGTCTCAGAACTCAAAATGTTGATTTCCTTTAGCCTATAAAGAATGCCAAAGTTCTGATCAGGGTACATTCTGACCAAGGGAACTGACTCAGTTTTAATCTTTACTTAAAAGGAAATAAAATGCATACAGTGATCACCTTGGTCATTTAAGCTGGTATCACTCTTACTTGGTATGAACATATAAAAATAAAAACAGTAGAAAACGGTTCCAAGAGATACTATAAAAAACAAATGATATCTCTGTAGAACATTACAGTTTTTTTATGTGTTTCATAGTCATTATATACCCGCCTCAAGACAAATTCAGGCAATATAAAGACTACCCACTTCTTATAGAAGACAGAACTGCACTACAGAAGAATTTCTAAGTGACTTGACAGAAGCCACACATGCCAGTATTTCAACCACAGAACCTAAATTTTTTGGTTTCAAATACAATAGTTTTTCTTACTTTTTGTACTATATACCTGATGGTTGCTTTATTCTGATTATAGCAACAAAATATGACCAAGGTAGAAAAATTTGCAAAAGTAATATAGAGTAGAAAATTAAAATTATCCAAAGTTCCATCAGCCAAACTAAGCCTTGGTAAAATCTACATATCTACTGTCTCAAGTCAGATTTTCTAGAACATAAACTCAAATGAAGATTTTGTATGCAGAAAGGTTGGGCTTCCCAGGGAGCACTAGTGGTAAAGAACTCACCTGCCAATGCAGGAGACACAAAAGATGTGGGTTCGATCCCTGGGTCGGGAAGATCCCCTGGAGGAGGAAATGGCAACCCACTCCAGTATTCTTGCCTGGAGAATCTCATGAACAGAGGAGCCTGGTAGGCTACAGTCCAAGGAGGTAGGTCACAAAGAGTCAGACATAACTAAAGCAATTCATCTTGCATGCACGTGCAAAAGGTTTAATGGTTTATCCTCTGGAGCAATGCCTACAAGAGTCAGAGAAGCAGGCTGGGCAAGCTGAAGAGTATATTTAGATCAAACCACTATGCTGTACACCTTAAATATATACAAATTTTATTTAAAAATAAAAAGTGAAATAAATACATAGCATCAATTTCTTGAGGACTTCAGATATATCTGGTTCTATATTTCCTTTTTAGTAGTTATCAATAACTTATTCTTATAATATCTAACACCAATGTGAAACTGTGAGTTCACTAACAGAATAAAGATTTTAAAAATTATTCCTCACTGAAATGAACAAAAAAGTATATCTACAATTATTAGTCACTATTAATTATTAATCAAATCTGAGTATGTATTGCAGATTAAATATTTTAAAATGAACCAGCCCTACTTCAGTTGCTCAAGGATCAAATGTGGGTGACAGATTCTGATTCAATTTGAAACCCACTGATTGAAACATCTGATGCTCATTTTATGCCTTGGAGCACTTATTAATTATTCAGGAAACCATGGGCCTCTGGGGAAGGGTTGAAATTCATGGACAATCACAAGGAAGTGGGGACATTGTTAACAATAGCTTTAACTGTCAACTCTGGTCTAAATATTTGTTGAATTTAAGAAGTTTTTAGTTGTTCTGCAAAATGGCAGTGTATTACTTGACTTGACCATTCTTTTTTTCTCCACTCTAATCATAGTGCTTGGATTAATATGTCTACAAATGCAGGCTACTTGAGTGAGTCAGTCAGTTCAGTTGCTCAGTCATGTCCGACTCTTTGCGACTCCACGAATTGCAGCACGCCAGGCCTCCCTGTCCATCACCAACTCCCGGAGTTCACTCAAACTCACGTCCATCGAGTTGGTGATGCCATCCAGCCATCTCATCCTCTGTCATCCCCTTCTCCTCCTGTCCCCAGTCCCTCCCAGCATCAGGGTATTTTCCAGTGAGTCAACTCTCCACATGAGGTAGCCAAAGTACTGGACTTTCAGCTTTAGCATCATTCCTTCCAAAGAACACCCAGGACTGATCTCCTTCAGAATGGACTGGTTGGATCTCCTTNGATCAAATGTGGGTGACAGATTCTGATTCAATTTGAAACCCACTGATTGAAACATCTGATGCTCATTTTATGCCTTGGAGCACTTATTAATTATTCAGGAAACCATGGGCCTCTGGGGAAGGGTTGAAATTCATGGACAATCACAAGGAAGTGGGGACATTGTTAACAATAGCTTTAACTGTCAACTCTGGTCTAAATATTTGTTGAATTTAAGAAGTTTTTAGTTGTTCTGCAAAATGGCAGTGTATTACTTGACTTGACCATTCTTTTTTTCTCCACTCTAATCATAGTGCTTGGATTAATATGTCTACAAATGCAGGCTACTTGAGTGAGTCAGTCAGTTCAGTTGCTCAGTCATGTCCGACTCTTTGCGACTCCACGAATTGCAGCACGCCAGGCCTCCCTGTCCATCACCAACTCCCGGAGTTCACTCAAACTCACGTCCATCGAGTTGGTGATGCCATCCAGCCATCTCATCCTCTGTCATCCCCTTCTCCTCCTGTCCCCAGTCCCTCCCAGCATCAGGGTATTTTCCAGTGAGTCAACTCTCCACATGAGGTAGCCAAAGTACTGGACTTTCAGCTTTAGCATCATTCCTTCCAAAGAACACCCAGGACTGATCTCCTTCAGAATGGACTGGTTGGATCTCCTTGCAGTCCAAGGGACTCTCAAGAGTCTTCTCCAACACCACAGTTCAAAAGCATCAATTCCTCAGTGCTCAGCTTTCCTCACAGTCCGTTTCTCACATCCATACATAACCACTGAGAGTGCCTATTTACATGGCATGCACCAAAAAGTGATCCTAATTTGATGAAAGGCTGGGAAGACACAGTTTGAGCACTCTAGTACTCTTGCCTGGAAAATTCCATGGACAGAGGAGCCTCGTTGGCTGCAGTCCACGGGGTCAGTAAGAGTCAGACATGACTGAGCAACTTCACTTTCACTTTTCACTTTCATGCATTGGAGAAGGAAATGGCAACCCACTCCAGGGTTCTTACCTGGAGAATCCCAGANGCACTCTAGTACTCTTGCCTGGAAAATTCCATGGACAGAGGAGCCTCGTTGGCTGCAGTCCACGGGGTCAGTAAGAGTCAGACATGACTGAGCAACTTCACTTTCACTTTTCACTTTCATGCATTGGAGAAGGAAATGGCAACCCATTCCAGTATTCTTGCCTGGAGAATCCCAGGGACGGAGGAGCCTGTTGGGCTGCCATCTATGGGGTCGCACAGAGTCAGACACAACTGACGTGACTTAGCAGCAGCAGCAGCCATTTGCCTCACCAGCTGGCACTGGCTGACAGGATGCAGACGCATCTTCATGAGACTCCTAAATGAACAGTAAAATTGGGAGTGGAGTCATCAAGTGTGTCATTACTCTAAAAACAAGAAAAGGACATCGCATACCTATTTGACACCCTAGAACAGCCTTGATTCACAAATAGTGCTTGGGCATGCTTCGTTGCACTGCTGCTGCTGCTGCTGCTGCTGAGTCGCGTCAGTTGTGTCCGACTCTGTGCGACCCTGTAGATGGCAGCCCACCAGGCTCCTCCATCCATGGGATTTTCCAGGCAAGAGTACTGGAGTGGGGTGCCATCACCTTTTCCAGCTTCGCTGCTCAGTGATGTCCATCTCTATGAAACCTCACAGACTGTAGTCCACCAGGTTCCTCTGTCCATGGGATTCTCCCAGCAAGAATACTGGAGTGGGTTGCCATCTCCTTCTGGTATATTCCCAACCAAGGGATCGAACCCATGTCTCCTGCGTCTCTTGCATTGCAGGTAGATTCTTTACCCCTAAGCCACTTCTCTGTTTAAAAATCTTAAATGAAACATTAAAAAAGACTGAAAATCTGTCTTGTACAGTCATGATAAAACTTGGGATGATTCATGTCAATGTATGGCAAAAACCACTACAACATTATAAAGTAATTAGCCTCCAATTAAAATAAACTAATTTTTAAAAAGAAGGAAAAAACTTTTTAACACAGAACTCTTCAAGGGACAGCAGTACCTTTTTCCCACTTGATTTGTAATCACTATCATGTTTGCATAAAGCAGAGGGAGATAATATTGTCCTGGGTAGAGAGGCCTAAAGACAACATGGCAGATTCAGAAAACTGGCAGATAGAGATAAGTGGGTTCAACATGGTTACTTCAGCTAAAAATTCAGCCCTGCCATTTATAATCCTATGTTGGAGCATGGTACTCATCATATACCACCGTGTAATGTAACTATTATATGTAAAATGGGCTTCCCTGGTGGTTCAGTCGGTAAAGAATCTGCCTATAATGCAGGAGACTTGGTTTGATCCTTGGGTTGGGAAGATTCTTCTGGTGAAGGAAATGGCAACCCACTCCAGTATTCTTGGCTGAGAAATTCCATGGGCAGAGGAGCCTGGTGGGCTGCAGTCCATAGGGTAGCAAGAGTCAGACATGACTTAGTAACTAAACCACCATACGGATATCATTGTCCTTGCTAAAACAGTGTAATAAAAAGATACAGACTTTATAAATGGATCAACCTGATTTGAAATGTAGGTATGATAATTACCATGTGATTGGCCTCGAGCAATTTACTAACTTCTCTGGGCCTCATTTCTTCATATTAAATAAGGCTGATATTTACATATCAAGGTTGCTAAAGGAATTAAAGGAGATTACATATATATGATATGGTACATTTTATTATTATAGAATGTATTATTAATTATTTATAAATGTTAATTATCTGTAATCATTAATAATTCATGTTATTATATATTTATATATATTTGTCTGGCACAGGATAGGAATGTAATTAATGACAACTGTCATTTTTATTGTCATAATCTAATTTTGAGATTTACCCAAAGGCTAGCAATTTTGCAGAAAAGATGATAGAATTTCTTTGGAAAAAATAATGGATGAATGAATAAATGAATGAAGACATAAAACTGCCAAGGTTAATAAGGAAATGCAAGCTGTGTGCCACGCTTGTTCAGTGATACGGCAGCAACATTATAGAATACAAAGGAGGCCAAATGCTGAGGTTGTGTTTTGTTAACGAGGAAATAATCATTGTTTGGTTAGTTTAAAATGAAGCTTCCATATTAATAGCCCTTATTTCTTTTTTCAAATCTTCTCAGGATGTAAATATACATACAGCAAGATTTTACTCATAGTCAGTATGAAAGTAACCTTTGTACTGTTTGTTCCTTCACAGTGTATCTGTTTACAACTATACACTTATTTCTGTGAGCACTTGATTGAAGATGCCTCATTCTACTAAACTCAAAGGTCCATGAAGGCAAGGATTGGATCTCTGACTTCCTTGCATCGTCTTAGTTTTTGGCACATTGACTAGTGCATGGTAGGCTTTCACAATAATTGTTCGAAAAACAAAAGTTCCCCTCTTCATATCCTAAAAACATGTCAAGGGATTGACATGATATATTTGGGTTTCATTTTCTTCATTAAATAACTAGGTTTTTTGTAATTGAAGTGTAGTTGATTTATAACGTTGTGCCAGTCTCTGCAGTACAGCCAAGTGACTCAGTTATACATATACACACATTCTTTTCCATTATGGTATCAACATAAAAAACTAAGCTTTAAAAGAATTGTGTAGAATTGATCATTGATCATTTTAGACATTTAGGCACTCCATTACTTGCACGTTACAGAGCTTTCAAAATCAAATGTCAGAAATGGAAACCCAGAATAGCATTCTGCTTTCAAGCAGGGGTTCTGCAAAGACTGTCTCTGACTCCAGCATTATTCAGCATAATCTCTTAAGAGGCTCTTCAAGCTCTGGCACAGTGCTTAAGGAAACAGAACTAGAGCTAGTGACAGTCCCTGCTCTGGGCCATAATCTAATATTTTAAATGCAGAAGAAAATTCCAAAAGTAAAACTCCCTTTCCTGAATCCACGGACTCAACTAGGTTATCCACTCTTAATGGGTTCTGGTCTCTGATACCAGGATCAGGAACTATATGTCAAAACAAAACAAAAAATCAGAGCTTGAAAGCAAGAGTATGTGGTATGTTTTCCAAGTAGAATAGCACTTACAGATGCAACTCATCATTAAATGCTACCACACACACACACACACACACACACACAATTTATTCTATTCCCAAACAACTCTGAAGAGCCATAATATATAATAATTTTGGATAAAGATATCTACTTCCCATGGCTACTTTAAGGAATAACTGGGATCATACATGTGAAATGCTAAATCAAAACTGGAATCTCTTGGGACTTCCCTGGTGGTCCAGTGCTAAGACTCGGTCCTGTCAATGCAGGCGTCTAGGGTTCGATCCCTAGTCAGGGAACTAGATGTCACAACTGAGAGTTCTAGTGCTGCAACAAAGAACCATCACAGTTAAATAAATAGATAAATATTCAAAAAAAAAAAAAAACTGGAATCTCTTGAATGCCCTCTGGAATGCAGGAGGGAGTACTTGATCCATGGGGAGTTAAGGAGATGAGCAAATCACTCAAGAACCATCTCTCATCTCTTTGAGAACTGAAGATTTGTATTCTGTTTGTAAGCCTCTTGTACCTTCACGTATATTCCAGATTCAATCATTTCTCATCACCTCCACCACTCCCACCTAGCGCTGGGAGGTGACTCCCACCATGTCTTTTATTGCCTTCCCACCTTTCCAAATCCACTTCCTAATTTGGCTATTAACCACTGAGCACCCAAAGTGATCCTTTTACCGAAAAAAAAAAAAATCTGATCTGGTCATTCCCTTCCTCAAAACCATCCAATAACCTCACAATAAAATCTAAATTCCTTACCACAGCCAAATATATCTGACTACTGACTACCTCTGTAACCACACTTTCTTAAACTTCACAATATCTAATGTTATAGTTTGTATTTATTTATCATTGGCTTGGCCAAAAAGTTTATTCAGGTTTTTCTACAAGATATTATGCAAACTATATGCAAAACCCAAATGAAATTTTTGGCCAAACCAATACTTACTTTATCTACTAGAACATAAATTCCACAAGAACAAGGACGATGTAGTTTTTACTTATTATTCTATCCCTAATAGCTAGAGCTCAGGCACATAACAAACAATGACTATGTGTTGGGTGAAAGAATGCATGAGTCTTCTCATCCATATTAAAAATCAGATGTATTCATGACAGATGAAGTCAGCAGAAAAAGAACAACTAATCATAGTTTCCCTGATGGCTCAGAAAATGAAAAATCCATCTGCAATGCAGGAGACCTGGGTTCGATCCCCGGGTTGGGAAGATACCCTGGAGGAGGGCATAGCAGCCCGCTCCAGTATTCTTGCCTGGAGAATCCCCAAGGAAAAAGGAACCTGGAGGGCTGCAGGCCACGAGGTCACAAAGAGTCAGACATGACTGAGCAACTAAGAACAATCATAGCTGTAAGAAAGACAGAAGACAGTTTTCAGTGGCAGGGGAAATCTGTGGAGTCAAAATAGGGGGAAAAAATGAATCTAGAAACTTACACAAAAGCAAAAGTGAATTGTCTATTATTACATAGCAATAGAAACTATAACAACCGTTTACCCGCTCATAGTTCTGTACATCAGTCTAGGTAGATTGGACTAGTCAGGTCTTACTGGACTGACATCAAGTTGTCAGCCAGGCAACTCTAGAGAAGAACTCACTTCTAAGTTTACTCAGGTTGCTGGCAGAATTTAGTTCCTTGCAATTGTAAGACTGAAGTGTATGTTTTCTTACTGGCTACCATCTGGGGCTACTCTCAGCTGCCAGAGGCTACCCACACTTCTTGCTGCATAGCCCCTCCATCTTCTAAGGTAGCTAGGCCATGTTTAATCCATCTCATACCTGGAATCTTTCTGACTTCCTCTCCTGCTACCAATGAAACAATTCTCTGGTTAGGCAATCATTGCTCTCTCTGTTTCATGAATGAGGAAATCGGTGATTAAACAATTTGTCTGTAGCCCCATGAGGATTCATTGATAGATTTGGTACTAAAATTCACATTTCTTCATTCCTAGACCAGCATTCTATCTCTTTTAAGACTAAAAACAGGAATGTCAGTAGACAGAGTCCTCCCCAGAATTTCCCCTCCTGGTCAGGATGCATGTCTTCACAGCCTGTCTGGATGCCTTGTCTATAGATAGTAGCAGTGTTTAAGATCATCTTGAATTGTTTGGTTAACACTTTTAGTGCATTTCTGGGCCTTTGCACAGTACAGTGAAGGAAAATACCTTATTCTACAAAAAAAGGAAATACAAGATGAATTGCCTCTTGAATAAGAAAGACATGTCCCAAGTAGAAAAAGGACTCTCTCAGAATGCCATCTCTGACTGCACACGCAAGGGCAATGAGCAGAAATGCTATCAGTATACCTATAGCAAAAACATTCAGTAAAAGAATTTGATTATAAAAATCTATTCTCACCCACAATTGATATTTTTTTCAACACAGCTTCCAGACAACTTAAAGATCAAAGAAAGCTGTCTATATACAGAAAACTAAGTGACAAAACACAGAGAGCTTAAAAATGGTGACTTTGGGAGCAAAATGATTCAGAAACTGATTCCACTTTCATATCCACCACACACTGACTGTGTTTCTTTGGGAAATGTACTTATCTCTCTAGAATTTAATCTCCTTATCTATAAATTCAAAATGAGAAAACTGCTTCCTTCAGAGTGTTATTGTGAGGCACGCTTAAGTCAAATAATGTCTAGCATTTAACTCATCATAAGCACTAATTTATGCTTGCTATTGTTACTACAACTTAGTGTTAAAGAATATGTTTTATGTTTCTTCCAATATTTACTGGCATAAATATCACATATTGGATTAGTGAGCTTATTTATCATCATTAATACAAGGAAGGTGATGTGTGAAAAAAATTTGTTTAAATTTTTATGTTTTTAAAAACAGTAATTAATTAGTAAGATTTAATCTCAGAAATAATGAACCATCTTGTTAGACAATTATATCCATTTGTAAACATAACTGCCAGAATATATATGAATATATTTAACTATTATGTATTACCCAAAACAGTTTTTGCAAGAGAAAAGAGTGGGTGGAAATGTGGCAGAAAATACTCATTTTAAGATTAAGTGTGAAATATGTTGGAAAATCACCATGGAGACATTGTAAACAGTCAAATAACCCCAAATCTAGCCAAAGTTTGGAAATGGAATTCTTCTGGATATTGTAAAGCAGGACAACCTCATGCCTCAGAGCCTCAACAGTGAATAGTATTTTAAGGGAATTATTCTCCCTCCCCGAAGGTTGGAATTAAAATCCCACAATTTGTCTAAATTATCAAATCAGTCATCAGCTGATTCTTGTCAATGTATGGCAAAAACCACTACAATATTGTAAAGTAATTAGCCTCCAATTAAAATAAACTAATGTTTAAAAAATCAGTCATCAGAAGACATTTTAGAGAACAAATTTCAAGTCCTACCCTTTAGTAGTTTTAATTTCTAAAAATTACCTAATTATCCTGGTAGAAAATGTAAGAAAGAGATTACTTTCAAATAAATTTCTCACTTACTTCCCCATCCCCACTCCCAGGCATAAAAGTAATCAGAGTTGTCAAGATGTGCGATTTTCTCTTAGCTAGAGTTGAGTTCAACTTGAGTATTACCCAGTTTACTCCTAACCACGAACTTACAAAGTATTATTTTTCCATGTTTATAGAAGAGGAAACTGGTCTGAGAACTCCAATACTTTTGCCCATGGTCACCCAGGCCCATCAGACTCTTAACACTTCAGTAGAGCAAGAATCTGATCAAGGTAATGACATAAGAAACAAGGTCTAGCGAGAAGGAAAAGGAGGAACCCAGATAAGGGCCACAGGAAGATACAAGCAAGAAAGCACACCCATGGATAAGCCTGCACCAAGAGATAGTATAGCCAGGCCACCAACATTCCTGACCACCTGCTTGAGTTAGGTTTAATACTCTAGTTAGCTCAAACTGCCTGGAGTCCTGGATATTTGGCATTCGAGACTTAGTCTCTCTCCTACCACACTCATTTTCTGGTACAGTGTTTATATTATTTTATTGGTTCATGTTGAATAGGTCTAAAGTCATTTACTCTGAAATATGAAGACAGTCAACACTGTAATTATGGTAAGAGCCAGCATACATCTTCCATCATTGCTATTGACATGAGTTGGTTAGAGTACCCTATGATAGGCTACAGGGGTGTCATCTAATTACATGCTTTTCATGCTTTTGAAGTAGAGCAGGAATTGATCTTGTTTACCACTATGACTGTGAACTTCTTAATGGAATTAACTAAAACTAACATCCCAGATAAAGAAGCTGGATGTAAAATCCATACTCTACTGTCAAGATAAGGAAAGACAAATAAGATAAGCACCATAACTGCCTTTGTACAGAAAACTCCTCTTGCAAATGAGTCTATTGACAAAAACAAAAATTCTGATGATGCATAAAATATCAATCACAAGCTCCTTCAATATAGTTTAAAACATAACTCAGTATTAAAGGAATTGTTTAGTTAGGAACCATGCTAGCAAAGTAGATGTAAATGCAGTTTTGGCTCTTCCAGAAACGAAATCTTGAACCAGTCAGCCAGGAATCTTCTGATTATCACTAGTTAAGTCATCTGCCTGAGAAAGCTTTCCAGCCTCTAATGGAAAGTAACCTCATAGTAAGCACTCAGATTCTTTGCCCAATACAACTTCCTTGTTCCTGATCCCTTATGCCTATAAAAGTCTTTTATTTTGTGCAATTCCTCAGAGTTTCTAACTGCTAAATTGGATGCTGCCTGNTCATCTGCCTGAGAAAGCTTTCCAGCCTCTAATGGAAAGTAACCTCATAGTAAGCACTCAGATTCTTTGCCCAATACAACTTCCTTGTTCCTGATCCCTTATGCCTATAAAAGTCTTTTATTTTGTGCAATTCCTCAGAGTTTCTAACTGCTAAATTGGATGCTGCCTGATTCATAAATCTTTAAATAAAGGCACTAAGATTTTAAAATTAAAAAAAATAAAATAAAAATATATGCTTCATAAACTTAAAATTAAGATGCTAGAAAAACTTTTCCCCCAGAGACTATTGAATAATGTATTTCTGTAATGCCTAGTCTTAGTGAAGAGAANACAACACATTTGGGACAGATAAAAGCAGCTAGGAGAGAAGTAATTGGCACAGCAAAGGGAAGTGGCACCTTAAAAACTTGAAAGTGGTTGTCTCTTGGGATCAGAACTGGACATGATGGGAGGACTCTTGCTTTTCTTAAAAGCCTTTAGCATCATTTTACTTTATAGGCATTAATTACTTTATGGAAGTAAAACTTAATGTACTAAGTTAAAAATTAAAAGGGAATTTATAGGAAGGATAATAGCACACCTCATGTGAGGACTGTACTTTGTATACATAAAGCTAACATAATAAAGTAAATCAGCTATATTTCAATTTTTAAAAATAGGAAAGACAAAAAAACGATAGGAATGTTATTATGATAGTCACTAATGCTGTTACACAACTGTTTTCTGCTTCTCCCCAACTCTGCTCTTATGGCACGTCCTTTATGACCCCTGTGCTTAGGTGGTACAATATAACTCGTCTTGGTCAATGATTTTATGAACAGAAGTGACATATGTCATTTATGGGCTTTAATTATTGATGAGAGACCCCTCAGACCTCGCTTATTTCTCTTTGGTATGGTGAGCAGTAACATTTGAGATGGGTCTGCTCCATAACCCTGGATCCTTACACTCCTATGATGAACAGAAAGTGAAAGTGTTAGGCGTTCTGCTGCTGCTGCTGCTAAGTCGCTTCAGTAGTGTCTGACTCTGTGCAACCCCATAGACAGCAGCCCACCAGGCTCCCCATCGCTGGGATTCTCCAGGCAAGCACACTGGAGTGGGTTGTCATTTCCTTCTCCAATGGATGAAAGTGAAAAGTGAAAAGTGAAAGTGAAGTCGCTCAGTCGTGTCCAACTCTTAGCAACCTCATGGACTGTAGCCCACCAGGCTCCTCTTCCATGAAATTTTCCAGGCAAGAATACTGGGGTGGGTAAGCATGCACTTCTCCAGGGGATATTCTTGACCCAGGGACTGAATCCATGTCTTCTACATCGCAGGCAGCTTCTTTACCATCTGAGCCACCAGGGAAGCTCATGATGAACAGAGCCCTCCACTTATCTGTGATAGATATCAGCATAGTCAAGAAACAAGTCAGTGTTGTTTAGGCCACTGAGATTTAGGAGCTGTCAGTCATAGCAAAATAGCAGAGATCATCCTAACTTGTACAATTAGGAAAACAGATGAACCTAAAGGGCAATCAGAATCAGAGATGCTCTGTCTCAGCTCCTGTCTCTGACAGGAATCCAGTGAATGTGGGTGTTTTTCTCTTTCCTTACACTTAGCAGCAAAATGGTTGCCAGTAGCTCCTGGGCTTCACGTCTCACAGTATCCATCAGCTGAAAGGAACTAACTTTATTCCTCATTTCTAGATCAGAAAAGCTTGGGGGAGTCACACTCCTGAGCCAATAAAGAGAGATCAGTTTGTCAAAGTCAAGAAAGGGCAAATGAACCTGTAAGAATCCTGTAATGATGTGGTTGGGAAAGAGAGTAGAGCTTATCTGTAAAATGTCCGAGGGATATTCCTAGGAAAAAAGAAGTTGCCGGGAAAACAGATAATAGGCAACCACTCTGAGTCTCTGTAAATTTACTTCATATGTCCTTAACATTTGGATGTTTAATTAAGACAGTTAAACACCCATGATATAATCTTTGCTTACTTCTACAGTTTCACTTTCCATCATTCACCACACTAGATAGCTTCATGGATCTCTGCATAATTTCCAAACAAGTCACACATTTCCATGCTTCAGTGTCTTTGGCACACCCTTGAACCCTTATCCTCTTGCCCAAGTGTAACAAAGAAGAAGGGCTTCCCTAGTGACTCAGATGGCAAAAAATCCACCTGTAATGCAGGAGACCCAGGTTCGATCCCCGGTTCAGGAATATCCCCTGAAGAAGCAAATGGCTACCAACTCTAGTATTCTTGCCTGGAGAATCCCTTGGACAAAGGAGCCCAGAAATCTTGCAGCCTAAGTGCTTTGATTTTGGTTTCCCTCATAGTTCAAACAGTACAGAATCTGCCTGCAATGCAGGAGACATGGGTTTGTCCCTGGGTTGGGAAGATCCCCTGGAAAAGGGAAGGGCAACCCACTCCGGTACTCTTGCCTCAAGAAGTCCATGGACAAAAGAGCCTGGTGAACTACAGTCCATGGAGTTGCAGAGTCACACACTACTGAGCCACTAACACTCACCACAGAGAAGAACCTGATTCCATATTGGATTTTTTCCTTTAGATGTGCTTAGTCACGCTGGCTCTGTCCCTTTTGTAAAAGAATGCTGCCTACAATCTGAAATATATGGGAAGCCCATTCTCAAGACTCTTACCTTTAAATTTATAACACTTTAACCTTCATACAGAGACAGAAAGTTGCAGAACAAAAAATAATTGTCTTATTGGAGGTTTATAAGATCATTGTGGCTAGACCTAAATTGTCAGCTGTAAGAACTAAGAATTCCTGCAGCAAGCAGTTTGTAGCAATTAGACACCCCCTCCCCTTTTAGTATAAATACAAGCCTGAATTCTAATCCAGTCAAGATAGTGCTCTGGGACACTAGTACACCATTTTTTCTGTCTGCTGGCTTTCTGAATAAAGTTGCTATTCCTTGACCCAACAACTTGTCTCTCAATTTACTGTCTTGTCTTGGGAGCAGTACAAGCTTAGACTCAGTGACACAAGTACCGAAGTCTACTCATCCTGGAGTCAACTCAAATGATTTTGTCTGATCCCAGGACAGTTTTGCCATAGCGGAAAGGGAGTAAACTCTGGACTCAGAGAAACACAGACTGAACATCCATTGTTCCATTTACTAGCATATGACCTTGGTCAACTTACTAAGCTTTTTGAAATTTAATTTCAACATCTGTAAAATGATGATAATAATGACAAATTGCAGGGTTTTATGGATTAAAAGGAATATACATGTGTATAGTTCCCAGAACAGAGTAATAGTTTGAAAAATGCATATTACATATCTCATATGATATTTCAGTGCAATTTTCTACATATATATCTGCCTTCCATATCAACCTATGAGTTTCTTGAAGAACCTGGCTTTATTCACCTTCAATGTGTGGTGTCTAGCATATTAGAATTACTTGGGGAGTTTAAAACAAATGATCATTGAGCCTTACCCTAGAGACACTGATTTAACTGATCTGGGATTTCACCAGGGCACTGATGGTGTTTTTCACAGTCTTCCCCAGGGGGGTTAATATGCCGTCAGGGCTGACAACCACCAAACTGGGTGCTCAAGTATTTGTTGAATGAATGCTGTTTGTCCTACAAGGCATTTCTAAGACTCAGCTAAATGTTTCATTTATATACAACATTCACCTTGGTTTTGGAGAAGGAAATGGCAACCCACTCCAGTGTTCTTGCCTGGAAAATCCCAAGGACAGAGGAGCCTGGTGAGCTACAGTCCATAGGGTCACAAGAATCAGACATGATTTAGCGACTAAGTCTAAGCCTTCATCTTCTTTAACCTTAGTGAAAGCCTTAACCTCACTGCAGGTAGCTATTTGATAAGACATGTTACTCTGTTGTATCTTGGAAGAAGCAAATAGTAATAGACAAGGAGCTCAAGGCTGAGTGAGGTCGAATACAGCTGATTGTTCCTTTTCTCTCTTGTTTAAGTAAGTACTACTGTCTTCAAAATGAGGTTAAGTTATCTGTCTTAAAAAGCCAGGGGGGGAAAGAATACTGAAGACGTGTTTGTCTTGGTTTTTGCCAAAATTCTTATTTAAGCATTCAAATTTCTAGCCAGCTTGCTGAGTATACATTACCTCCATCATGAAAATATTCTGATTAATGAAAGACCTTTCTGCTTAACACAGCAGATAATAATTTCTCCTCCTTCCAGAAATACCTCTTAAATGTGTGTGGGCTGGAGGTGGGGGGGATGGGGG
>SJYA01003091.1:720954-732337 GCA_006410615.1 Neotragus moschatus | reverse complement strand
TTTTTAGTGGGGGGGGGGGGGGGGGGGGGGGGGAGGGGGGGGGGAATTAGTGTGGGGGAAATAAATTGATGTATGACAGATACATGATGGATAGATATACATCAGCTGCTTCTAGTATCAAGGAGTAGCACTGATATTGAATTTGCACTTCTCCTAAAGATGCAGTTGGGATTTATGCTGTTTCTTAGTTCATAATTAAAAGTGTGCAACAGCTAAAGAAGATTTGCAGCAGCTCCAAGTGCTGCCCATTATATACTTTCGTTGTCAAAGGGGTATTTATTGCCATGGATAGCAAAGCAAATAGATTTTAGAAAACTCTACACTTTGTAATGGCTTTCTATTCTTTTCTTTTCATTCCTTTTTGCCTTTGATGTTCCTGAAGCAAGTGAATAATACACTACAATGTCTCCAAGACTTAAAAGGATTTGAAATTACAAAGAAAACCCAAGAGCAACTTCTTAATCCTTTCTTGACCTTCTGCCTCATCTTTAAGTAGCTGCCTCTGGATAATTAGTCTTGTGTGAATAGGAGACACAACAACAAAAATTAGACTTATTTTAGGATGGATAGTTGATCAAATCTAGATGATAAGTTAGTGTATTTGAAGTACTCCATTTTCATACTAATTTTACATAATAGTTTTGACAACAACTCAAACTGGTATATTTACATTTTTTATTTTAAAACAGCTAAGTAATCCCTAACCATCACTGAGACCATGAATTGTCACTTCTTTGGACCTCAGTTTCCAGGTTTGCACTAGAAAAATTGGAATGATTAAATTCCAAATTTCCTTAAACTTCACTGATTCTATGTTTTAAAGAGACATACTCATCAAAGAAAAAGCAAAGTAAACCCCCCAGGAAAAACAAAACAAATTATTGATCAACGATCTTTTACTCCAATTAAATTGGGTTTATTTTTATTTAAAATGAAAAAATATTTTAAGTGTCTTGGTTTTAATTTTTATGTGTAAATATCAATAAACTTAACCACAAATACAAAAGTTCTGTATATGCCATAATATTCCTTTTCTGAATGTTGAGCTTTAAGCCAACATTTTCACTCTCCACTTTCATCAAGAGGCTTTTAAGTTCCTCTTCACTTTCTGCCATAAGGGTGGTGTCATCTGAATATCTNTTTGATTGGATCGTTTATTTTTCTGGAATTGAGCTGCAGGAGTTGCTTGTATATTTTTGAGATTAGTTGTTTGTCAGTTGCTTCATTTGCTATTATTTTCTCCCATTCAGAAGGCTGTCTTTTCACCTTGCTTATAGTTTCCTTTATTGTGCAGAAGCTTTTAATTTTATCAGCATAAAAATACACTGTGATTTCTCCCATCTTGAATTTGTTTTTCTCTTGGCCCTGTTCCCTCTACAGCTATAATTCAATCATTCTGCTTCCCTCTACATTTTTTAATAAGATTGTTGATGTTTGACACCTTAAATTTCTATCTTGTTTTCTCTTAACCTCATTCCAGTCAAGCTTTCCCCTACCATGTACAAAATCTCTGGTTACCAATGTCACCAATGACCTCCACTTTGCCAAATCAAGCAGTGAACTCCTACCTGACCTTTCAAAGACACCTGATTCAGCTGATCACTTGCCCTTCCTGAAAACAACCTTCAGCATTGGGCTTCCAACACACCTTCCTTTCCTGGTTTTGCTTTCGCATCGCTTTTTACTTCTAAATGCCATTTGCCAATTTGTCCTCACTTTTCCAGCCTCCTAAAAGGCTACAGTGTTTAGCCTTGGGACCACTTCTCTTGCCTACCTAATTCTCACTTAATTATCTACGGTTTTACACACTATTTATACTTTGAGACTTAAATTTACAACTCCAGACCATGATACCCTTCTNTTTCGCATCGCTTTTTACTTCTAAATGCCATTTGCCAATTTGTCCTCACTTTTCCAGCCTCCTAAAAGGCTACAGTGTTTAGCCTTGGGACCACTTCTCTTGCCTACCTAATTCTCACTTAATTATCTACGGTTTTACACACTATTTATACTTTGAGACTTAAATTTACAACTCCAGACCATGATACCCTTCTGAATTTCAGACACTTGTATCTAACCATTTTCTCAATTTTCCACTCGGATGCCACACATCTTATACTAAATCCATCCAAAACTGACCCTCAATCTACCCTCCAAAATGTGTTCTTACTTCCCATTGTCTTTTCCATTTCATTCATGATAACTCTATGCTTCTCATTGCTCAGGTCAAAAAATTGGAGTCATCCTCAGTATTCTCTCATAACCCACATCTAATTAGTGAGGAAATTCCACTGGCATTGTCTTTTTCCAATTTGGGAAGGAAATGAGATTTTTCCTAAAGTTATAAGTATCGTGTAAACCAAAACTCAGCTACAAAGTTAAATAAAGTAGGGATTACTTATCCCTGTGGGCTTGTGGCTCAGAAGGTACACCATCTGCCTACAATGTGGGAGACCGGGGTTTGATCCCTGGGTCAGGAAGATCCCCTGGAGGAGGCCATGACAACCCACTCCAGTATTCTTGCCTGGAAAATCCCATGGATGGAGAATCCTGGTAGGCTACAGTCCATGGGGTCGCGAAGAGTCCAACACATCTGATTGACTTCACTCACTTTCACTTATCCCTGTATATAATTTTCCTACAAATGGCAAAAACTTGGACACTGGCCTTTTAGCTATGTCAATAAAGATGGCATGCAAAAATATCACTGGGCTCTTCGGTAAATGAATAGAATGAAAGGAACTTGTCTGGACCAAAAGGCTTCCATAAATTTAGGGTGTTTGAGCCTTCTTTGATCTTTATATATTGGTCATTTAATTTATATGAATAAAAATCATTAACAATATTATCAAAATATGCTGAAGTATCATCAATATTAACAGCTTCATTATAAATTAATACCCAAAAAACGATTGATTCAGCAAGTAAAGAAAATAGGTTTATATATGGATGCAATGTCCCCAAAATGTTGTATATTTGACTGCACCATAACCACTTTTTTTTAATGTGAGAAGGGCGATAGTTTATTCCTCAGTTTGAATTGTACTTTCAAGCCTAAGACATCCCATAAAATACATCTGAAAATGTCGATTGACTGTATTATTAATGAAACTAATGTCATGGGTTCTTAATGACTTGTGCATACTCTGCGTGTGTGTATGCTTAGTCTCTCAGTCATGTCCAACTCTTTGTGACCCCATGGACTGTAGGCCACCAGGCTCCTCTGTCCCTGGGGATTTCCCAGGCAAGAATACTGGAGTGGGTTGTCATGGCCTCCTCCAGGGGATCTTCCCAACCCAGGGATCGAACACAGGTCTCTCACATTGTAGGCAGATTCTTTACTGTCTGAGCCACAAGGGAATACTCTATCCCCTCTTAAAACACTTGATAAATCAATAAGATGTGTCGTATATTCCTTCTTTCCTTCATCCTGTTAGACTGAAATAAGTACCCAACTAGATGGCTTACAGAAATTCATTCAGATTGAAGGTTGTTTCATCTCCCATCACATGAGCAACCATCCAGCTGTCCTTCCACTGCTAAGTGCATGATTGCCACTGTCATACATGCCCTTGACGTCCCAGGTGGCTCAGTGGTAAAGACTCACCTGACAATGCAGGAAACTTGGGTTTGATCCCTTGCTTGGGAAGATCCCTTGGAGGAGGAAATGGCAACCTACTCTAGATTCCACACTGGTATAAAACCATGGACACAAGAGCCTGGTAGGCTACAATCCATAAGTTGTAAAGAGTCAGACAAGACTGAGCACACACACAAATATACCCTTGAAATCTTCAGACTCACGAGTCTGCTGCACTTCCCCAAATTTGAATATTTAATCCTTTGCTTAAAACTTTTTGTTCCGTGTCTTGTAGCCAATCCAACGGGTTATACTTTTATTTAAAAGGGCTCCAAATCTGCACCAAAGCAAGCTATCCACTTAAAAACAAAAACAAAAAACAACCAAACCTCCCAGAAGAAATGACTCATTGGTTTCAGAGTGAAAATTAATTGTGTATCTCCTGAGAAATTTGTTTTTACCTTATGATTCCTGTGAATTGTGTAACTAGCCAGGTTCATTTTTTATGTAGGCTACTTATAGTCAAATTAATAGCTCACTCATTAACAAGCATACAGATTATTAGGTTATGCATATCATGGCCCCATTATAATCTATCTATGTCCTATATTTTTCAACTTTATTTCTTTCACTACCATTATTAAATTCTGTAATCTTGGAAAATCTTCTGCAACTTCACAAGCGACTTTTGTCCATTCTAGAATAAGGTGAGGGTACAAGTAAATAATTGAACCAGTAAATAAATGGTTGCATATGTTATATATGCATATAGACATAACATATAGACATAAATACAGAAGGTTTACTGGAAGACCAAAAAGAAAGACAGCTAAAGGTTAAAAAAGAGCTGTCCTGTATTTCTTTGTTAGGACAAATTCTAAAAGAAGGGTGTGAAAATGTATCGGGAGGGAACAGGAAGAGCATTTTGTTACTTATTCCAGGATAATTCAGAAGGAATGGGTTTCCTCCTTTAAGAGATTCCTAAACAAAAGCATATTGGATTATCTGCCAGTGGATCTTAAAATCAAAGAACTGATATAATACTATTCAATCAACTCAAATATAGTCATTATATACATAATCTTTCTGGTCATGCTAATTTTGCTTTTCTTCCAAGATCTGACAAATCTGTTAAGCACAAAATCTACAGCAACTGATTTGGACCAAATGGCAAGACAGAAATTTAGTGTGGACAAGATTTATTTCACTCTTTCACACAGTTACCCAACCTCTTTGTCTTATTTATAAGAAAAGATTCACTCTGTCATCAGACAAGCCTGAGGGAGCCCGAGAAGGATTAGACATCTGAAAGAAAAATGTGGAGGAAGCACATTTCCTATGTGAAGTTTTTAGCACCACTTATTTTTATGAGTAATTTTTTTTTGTTTTATTAAATCATTTTACTGAAGGATATCCAGTCTTATTGAGTGTTTTCTGAGGTTTTAGGGTAAGTGAGGTATATTAGATCACATGGGAAAAAGTGAGAAGAGGCAGCTGCCTGCACGTCTGAGGACAGCCACAAACAACTTATATCAGAACTGGAAAACAGAGCTGGTTTCTTTATCTTGTTACCCATTCTTCAAGCCAAATGTTAAAAAATGAAGAAATTTCTGCATTTTAGACCAAGATTACTCTGTTAGAGAAAGCTGATTCCCAAGCATGATGGGGAACTGGACACAATAGTTAATCTCTTTTTATTTTTTTTAACTTGCTTCTTTCAAAATCCAATCATTTTAGCCTCCACTTGCTAATGTGTCGTAATAAAGCTAAAAAGAGGCATTCATGCATGCTCAGTCACTTCAGTTGTGTCTGACTCTTTGCGACCCCATAGACGGTAGCCCACCCGGCCCCTCTGTCCATGGGGATTCTCCAGGCAAGAATACTGGAGTGGGTTGCCACGCCCTCCTCCAGGGGATCTTCCTGACCCAGGGATTGAACCCAGGTCTCTTATGTCTCCTGCACTGGCACATGGATTCTTTACCACTAGTGCCACCTGGGAAGCCCCCCTCCCAAAAGAGAGGCCCTACCCATCTTCAGAAATGTGCATCAAATAGTACCAACTTGATGAAATATATTCTCATATGTTAACATTTCAGAAATCTTGGGTGAATTTTTTCTGTAAAAGTGTCAAGTCTTGGACTTCCATTTATATGTTTTCCAGACCTCAATTATACATCTTCATCATTTAAAAGAAAGTTCCAGGGAAACAACTGACAGAAGTGGGTTTGTTTTTTTTTTTTTTCTCCCAGAAACTACCAAAAGAAAGATGCATTTTTACCATGTAGCTCCTAATCATTTGACAGCCAGGGCAAGAAGTTAAACCATTTTCAAGAAGCAACTGATAAAAGGCTAGACTCATTAAAGTGGATTCAAAGGCTCGTAGCTAAGTGGTAAAATATTTCAGAGGATCAAATCTAATAAACTAATAAGAAAGCTAAATGAATGCCATATCTACTATGCACCAATTTAATTCAGTGTTGCACACGTGGTAAACCTCTTAGCCCAACACTTGATAAAATAATTACCTCATTAAAAGAAGAGTGTAAGTGCAGTTAGAAATCTTCATGAACTTGGGTTTTCCCAAGAAAAAATAAAAGCTTTATGTAATACATCTTCTCTTCATAAGAGAAAATATAAATGTAAAAATGCCACCAGGCTTTGTTTGGAGAGCTGAAAATGAACTCTTAAAAAAATAATAATAAAATAGAAGCATATGGACAGATTTTTAAAAAAAATGACAATTTATATTTTTATTTGTTTTATTCTTGACTACAAGGAGATCAAGCCAGTCCATCCTAAAGGAAATCAGTCCTGAATATGACTGNCCTAGGGCTGTTTAGAGTTACATTATTAAAATATATCCATGAATAGGCAGAATTTTGTGAGAGATTCCAATACATAGCATTTTTAGCTCAACAACAGTGGTATATAATTGAAACACTACAAATTCTGACACTTGTTAGACAATTTAAAATATGGGTCTGCCATTCATTCACTATATGATTTTGAACAAATCACTTCTTATCTAAGTACAAAAGAGAATCATTTTTAACATTAAAAGGACTAGCCCAACTTTCAAAATTCAAATATTAATATGTTGTGGTAAATGCACCCTGGAGAGATCTCTTACCACTGCCACATTAATACTCCCTCATTTGCTTTTCTGATCACTTTTTAAAAGGCAATATATATTTGATTCAAAATGTTAAATGTGGTAGACTAAATAATGATCCCACAGAAGATATCTATGTCCTGATTCCAGAAATGCGTAAATGTTACCTTACGCAGAAAAGATAATGATACTTTGAAGATATGACTTTGTTAAGGATCTTGAGATAGGAAGACTATTCTATATCATCCAGATGGGCCCTAAATGTGATGACATATATCCTAAAAGGGGCTTCCCTGGTGGCTCAGAGGGTAAAGCATCTGCCTGCAACGCAGGAGACCTGGATTTGATCCCTGGGTCAGGAAGATCCCCTGGAGAAGGAAATGGCAACCCACTCCAGTACTCTTGGCTGGAAAATCTCATGGACAGAGAAGCCTGGTAGACTACTGTCCATGGGGTTGAAGGCAGCAGACGGAGACTTAACATAGAACAGAAAAAGGCCACGTAACAGAACAGAGGGTCAGACAGGGAGATGGCATTACGACATTGTCTTTGAAGACGGGGGATGGGACTTGAGCCAAAAAATACAGGGGAAGCAGTTCAGAAAGGCCAGGAAGTGAATTCTCACCTAGGTCATCTGGAAGGAGTATGATGCTGTTGACACCTTCATTTCAGCTCGGTGATGCTTCTTTTGTATTTCTGTCCTCCACAACTATGAGAGAAACCGGTTCAAGAAATAGACATTTATCAGGAAAGATAAAAGAGATTAAATTACAATTCTAGCTAGAACCACACAGATATCCATAATATTTCATCCCAATATAAGAGAAAATGACAAAGAAGAATGTAAGAGACTTGGAAAATGGTAAATCAACATCCAGGAAAAGAGTGAGTGAAAGGCCCAGGACTGCAGCTTCAGAGTAGATCTTGAAAGCAACCAGTCCATATTGGAGCAAAATGATGCAAAACTCCAGGGGAAAAGCCTCTGGAAATTAAAGAGAGGCCCACACTACAGTTACTATGAGTGACAGACAAGAAATACCAAGAATGGGGGAAAAGCCAAAAAATGAAAGGAAAAAAAAAAAACAAACTAATTTCAAGGAACAAAACCAGTGCAAGAAATGTATAGTACATCAATCAGTATATGAAACAAAACACCAGTATAGAACTGCAAGTCAGTGGCAGTCAAGTGGAATGTACAGGCCATAAACAAGCATAAACTCAGGGAAAACTGCTTAAATCGGAAAGAAAATGTCATAAATTATAAGAAAAATAAAAAGATAAAGAAATACATAGTTAAAACATGAAATTACCNCACCAGTATAGAACTGCAAGTCAGTGGCAGTCAAGTGGAATGTACAGGCCATAAACAAGCATAAACTCAGGGAAAACTGCTTAAATCGGAAAGAAAATGTCATAAATTATAAGAAAAATAAAAAGATAAAGAAATACATAGTTAAAACATGAAATTACCAAAAATTATATCATGATTTTAAGAGACTGGTTGAGTATGAAAAGAGATCCATTCTTCAAATATGATGGTACTGAATACCCTCCTTGTACATCCACAAGTAGTGAGTGGCATCTGCAGCAGAAATGCAGATGGAAATTATAATAATAGCGATTAAATAGCTTCGCAGTAAATAATAGACCATCATGACAATTTGAACATTGTTTATCATTTCAACATTTAGAATCAACTTACATACAAAGCATGAAAAGTTTAATTATACCTGCAAGAAAGAAAAGTATTATACATTTTGGCAAGGTCAAAAGAAAAAGAAAGAAGTTAGGAGTTTGTTGGCAATGGGGGATTTAAGTGGAAGGAAGGTTGAGGATATTAATACCATCATCCTAACACTGTACAGAGTCAAGAATTTGGGCTATAAATAAAGGAACAAAGGGAGGCTTAAATATTAATACAGTATTTAGTGAAGGATTAATAAATTATTTAAAAGAGAAGTTCTCCTGGGAAAGAGAATGGCTACCCCACTTCACTAATCTTGCCTGGAGAATTCCATGGACAGAGGAGCGTGGTGGGCTACAGTCCATGGGGTTACAAAGAGTCAGACACGACTGAGCGACTAACACTTTCACTATTCTTTTTCAAAGTAATATTAAGGAAAGCAAAAGAAGATATAATGATAATAGGAGAAAATGAACTGATATAACAGAATTAGATTCCATTCTATCATAGAAAGAAGTCAACATATAATGTCGAAAATGGATAACAAACAGAAACAAACTCACAGAAAACAGAGAACAAATCAGTGGCTTCCAGAGAGGAGTGGACTACAGGGGTAGGGACAGAATAAGTGAAAGGGATTAAGAGGTACAAACTGCTAGGTATAAAATAAATAATTTGCAATAATATAATAATGTGCATAGGAGAGAGAGTATAGTCAATTTTTATAATAACTTTTATGAAATATCATCTATATAATATTGAATTACTATGTTGTAAACCTAAAAACAATATAATATTGTAAGTCAATTATACTTTAATTTAAAAAGATAAAAAAAACTGCAGTATATTATTTAGCAATAAGGATGGTATCAACAGAAGAGCTTTATTTTAAAAAAAAAACTTTAAAAATGAAGTGAAAGCTCTAAAGAAGTAAAAGACCAAATGTTAATATTTATTAAATCTTGAAGATAAATATACAGATATACTAACCTCTGTATTCTTCTAGAGTTACACACACACACACACACGCACATACACAAAGGTTGTGGAGTCAAAACGATTCAGTCAAAGCCATAGAACACCCAGAATTATTAGTAACTACCTGTGTGACTTAGGACATCTTCACTTCTATGAACATCCTTATCTGAAAGATCAGTAATACTCTCTGTGACATAGCACTGTTGTGAGAATTAAATGAGACTGAATATTTAAAAGGCTCATATAGTTTCTGACAGCAGAAATCTAAATTAATGATAGCTTCCTTACAAAGGCCCTTCCCTTGGTATGCAGTTGGTATTAATAATATAAAACTAGAACTTGAGGTGTGCTCAATATATTAGCGCCAAAAGCAGAATTTCAAAGGACAATGAAAAAAGTTTCAAACTTTGTTTATTATCTAGGCTTTGGCAAAGCCAAGGCAAGCTAAAGGTGGACCAACCTGATATAAATTTGTAAAATAACTAAGACAATCATTTAAGGAGCTGTTCATCAAAAAAAGTATAAACAATTAACCCCTGTGTACCAATAGTGTCATTTAAATGTATGTTTCTGTAATAACCCCATAACTATTTTTAAAATTCCGTGATTATATACAGCATATATACGCATATGCCTATGCATCCTGCGTGCTAAATCACTTCAGTCATGTCCAACTCTTTTCAACTCTATGGACCAAAGCCCACCAGGCTCCTTTGTCCATGAGATTTTCCAGGCAAGTATACCAGAGTGGGTGTCCATGCTCTCCTTCAGGGGATTTTTCTGACCCAAGTATTGAACCTGCGTCTCTTATGTCTCCTGCACTGGCAGGTAGATTCTTTACCACTAGGGCCACTTGGCAAGCCCCTTATGTGCCAATATAAAGTAATTAATAAGGTTTTACTAAACACCAGACCTTCCCTAATGGCTCAGATGGTAAAGAATTTTCCTGCAATGCAGGAGACTCGAGTTCAATCCCTGGGTTGGGAAGATACCCTGGAGAAGGGAATGGCCAGTATTCTTGCCTGGAGAACTCCATGGACAGAAGAACACGGCAGGGTATAGTACATGGAGTTGGAATGAGTCCAACAAAACTGAAGCAACTAACACTATCACTTTCAAAGTGAAAATGAAAATCACTCAGTCTTTGCAGCTCCATGGAATTCTCCAGACCAGAATATTGGAGTGGGTAGCGTTTCCCTTCTCCAGGGAATCTTCCCAACCCAGGGATTGAANACCCTGGAGAAGGGAATGGCCAGTATTCTTGCCTGGAGAACTCCATGGACAGAAGAACATGGCAGGGTATAGTACATGGAGTTGGAATGAGTCCAACAAAACTGAAGCAACTAACACTATCACTTTCAAAGTGAAAATGAAAATCACTCAGTCTTTGCAGCTCCATGGAATTCTCCAGACCAGAATATTGGAGTGGGTAGCGTTTCCCTTCTCCAGGGAATCTTCCCAACCCAGGGATTGAAGGCAGGTCTCCTGCATTCCAGGTGGATTCTTTACCACCTGAGCTGCAAGAGAAGCCCAAGGACACCAGAGTAGGTAGCCTATCCCTTCCCCAGCGGATCTTCCTGACCCAGGAATTGAACTGGGGTCTCCCGCACTGCAGGCAGATTCTTCACCAACTGAGCTATCAAGAAAGCTGTTCTTCAAACATCTACTAAAATGCTGAGTACTACAAAATAGTATCCTCCAGGATCTTATAACACAGTGGAATACACACAAAAAGGTGCATACCACAAAGTTCCTAATAAATTCCAAATAACTATCTTCAGCCTCAGATTTGTCTTTGAGAATTATAATTAAGATCTCCACTGTTAACAAAGGCAGCAGGATGTTGCAGTGGAAACAATGCTAGGATTGATGTCAAGAGACCTGTTTTATAAGTCAACTCTTTGGGTGACTATGTTCCCGATTCATTTAATCTCTCTGAAACTCCAGTTGTTCACTAGTATTATACTATGTAGCCCAACTACCAAGAGCGCTGTTGTGAATGTTAAAATGAGTTGCTGGGCATACACAC
>SJYA01003091.1:676471-720869 GCA_006410615.1 Neotragus moschatus | reverse complement strand
CCTGTATGCGAGACAGCAAAAGAGACTCAGATGTATAGAACAGTTTTTTGGACTCTGTGGGAGGGTGAGGGTGGGATGATTTGGGAGAATGGCATTGAAACATGTATATTATCATATGTGAAATGAATCGCCAGTCCAGGTTTGATGCAGGATACAGGATGCTTGGGGCTGGTGCACTGGGATGACCCAGAGGGATGGTATGGGGAGGGAGGTAGGAGGGGGGTTCAGGATGGGGAACACGTGTACACCCGTGGAGGATTCTGTTGCTGTATGGCAAAACCAATACAATATTGCAAAGTAATTAGCCTCCAATTAAAAGAAATAAATTTATATTTAAAAAATAAATAAATAAAATGAGTTGACACATGAGAAATCACTCTTGAAAAAAGCTGACTCTGCCTGGAAAGCTGCTCCCAGCTGTGTCCACAACAATTGCTAAATGTTCATAGATTTCCCCAGAATGGATCCCCCAGTTTTCCTGCTCTCATTGCAGAAACTGATTTTAACCTTCTTTCTCCTTTCATCTAGTCCCCTCTCCTCTTACAGTTACAAAACACAAGATGAAATCAGCAGCATTGCCTTTGTTTCCAAGGGACAGAATTGTCTTCACTTACATGTATAAATGCCTGAGTCCAGAAATAGGACTCCTGACTCCCAGCCCATTACTCTCAAGTTGTTATATTGCATCTCTTTCCACTCTCAAAGATTAGAGCAGGAGGGAAAAGCACTTTCAAGTAGAAATTTAATACTCTCTTACCCAGAATTACCACAGCACCTCTGCTCAGCCATAGGTCAAGAGGTCTTAATCCATATCTTGACAACACTGGTTTATCAAATAATCAACTTTTTCCTATTCTTTTCCCTCCCCTCTATATTCCAATATTTAATGTGATTGTTTAAAGTCTGAAAATATTTATGACCTATCAGTAAATACAGATCGGTTTTATTTTTGATCCAGTGTGGTTACTTTTACATCCTTTAGGCTAAGGATTATGTGGGCACTATAGTGAAACTCTGTAGACTTGAAACTATCAAGACCACACTGTCATCTGAAGCTCTCTAGAATTGATGCCTTCCAAATCCAGAGTGTCAGGCTGAACTTTGCAGAGATAATCCTATTGGTACAAGCTCTTATAGCCTCATATACTCCACATCTTTGTTTCTAGGCAACCAGAAAGACAGAAATATGACAACCTCATATTTGTAATGCAGAATCATGCTACTTCAAGATCATTTATTGTGATATTTCAGTACTTTGCTTAAGCTTAGGGGCTTACATTAGGCCCTGTGTGACTAAAAAAGGTAAAGAACCAGAATTTACTTTTCATTCAATCAACATTTATAAGGTTCTGAACTATATGTCAAATACCATTTAAGGAAGAAAATTAAGGCAAGGTCCCTTCCCTAAAAGATCTTGGAGTTTAATAGGGAACTCTAAAGTACATATAAATATCCAATTCAGACAGCTATAGTAAGTGTTATGAAATAGGGATTTCCACATTTGCTAACTTCTTCATTTATTTATTATAGTTATTGAGAGCCTGCTATATGCCAGTTATGGAGAGCCTGCTATATGTTTGGTATAGGGACCCACATATAAATGCTGTATTGTATCTATCCTCCAAACTCACAATCCAGTGAAGCAAGTAGGAATAAGATACTGATTTTACATCATTATATGATAAGTACTATATTAGATGCTCAGATAAAATATATGGCAACACATAAGAAAGATATTTAGCTCTCANGTTATGGAGAGCCTGCTATATGTTTGGTATAGGGACCCACATATAAATGCTGTATTGTATCTATCCTCCAAACTCACAATCCAGTGAAGCAAGTAGGAATAAGATACTGATTTTACATCATTATATGATAAGTACTATATTAGATGCTCAGATAAAATATATGGCAACACATAAGAAAGATATTTAGCTCTCATCCCCTTGCCTGAAATGCATTCTCCACCTCTCAGTTTACACACATTCTCCTTTGTCATCCTGGTAATCTATTCACTCTAGAGGGCTAAGGTCAGTTCCCAATTTCTCTGATGCCACTGCAGGAAAATTAGGTTGTTCTCTGCCTCATGCATCTACCTAATGCTTTAGGTAGATGCTTTAGTATATACAGAACTTTTTTTAAGGAATGACTTGGCAATGAGAATACTGATCCTTTACTGTATCACTTAGTTTTTCTAAGATCTCTGCCATTCTCCTTTAAGAACCAAGAAATTTTGGCTACTCACCCTATAAGGACACTGGCATTTAGTAGTCATTAAATTCAATTCTTTACAAAAATGTCTAAACTACATAAACTAAATCTGACACAAGTACAGCTTATTTCCAATTTACTAGGAAACCATTCTACAGGAAGTTAGTACACCCAGTTCAGAGACCAGAATGTCTTGCCTGGTACGATCCTAAATGAACATCAGTATTTCCAAGCTTAACACTAAGTGTTTGGTTTTCTCCAGTTCTGTGAATTTTGAAGACAGAAACCTCTTCTTGATATCACACTGCACATCTGTCAGGCTTGCTGACTCACAGGAATTTCACACTCTCAAACGGACTGGAGCCTACCAGGCTCCTCCATCCATGGAATTTTCCAAGCAAGAATACTGGAATGGATTCCCATTTCCTTCTCTAGGGGATCTTCCTGACCTGGGGGTTGAACCCAGGTCTCCCGCATTGCAGTCAGACACTTTAACCTCTGAGCCACCAGAGAAGTCCATAAACTAGATTAACTGCCCTAAAATATCTGCTTATTGAGAAGTGACATTCAGCATCAGTTGCCTATAGAAATGGGGCTTCCCGGGTAGCTCAATCATAAAGAAATCCACCTGCCAAGGCAGGAGATGCAGGTTCAGTCCCTGGGTTAGGAAGATCCCCTGGAAGAGGAACGGCAACCCACACCAGTATTCTCGCCTGGAAATCTCATGGACAGAGGAGCCTGGTGGGCTATAGTCCATAGGGTGGGAAAGAGTCAGACACAACTGAACGACTGAGAACACCTATTGAAATATTAGCCCTAGAGAAAAATCCCTCTCGCCAACTCTCTCTTTGCTAAGTATTTTTAGGGAGTCTGCTTCTAGTTAGTTCTCTCTCATTTGTTCCTGTTTTTCTCTTCAATAGCCTGGCCTTGTTGTTTTTAGGTGTTTCAGTGCATGCAGTCTCAAAATTCTATTACATTACCAAATGCATAGCAGAGTTGTTGCAGATCAAAGTATTTATTTAAAATATTCAGAAGCAGTTTCCCCTCTCTTGGAAAGCCAATTTAGTTGCTCTTCAAGACACATTTTTATTAGAGAATGAAACACACACAGCTTCACACACCTTTTCTGAGCTAAGAATTATGTGTACGAAACGAAGATAGCAATATCAATAAAGTCACAAAATTTTAAATGCAGGTTTTATCTAAAGGCAATGGAATGTTGTGACTAAAATTAAAACCACAAAGCAAATAGCCTATGTCTCTGTTGGTTACCTAATGCTGTGTAACAAAACATCCCAAAACTCAATAGCTTAAATCAACAATCTCTCACAGTTCTGTGTTTTCTGGATTCAACAGAGTAGTTCTCATTTGGAGTCTCTCATTGAATTCAGTTAAACTTCATTCTGTATCTGAGGTGGAACTATCTGAAGACTTAACTGGCTTAGACATAACACCTTCAAGACCTCTCAAGATAACAACTCCACTCACATATCTTTACATTAGCCAGTTTGACTGGAATAGCTGAGAAACATCCGTGCATCTCTATTTCTCCATGTGACCTCACTGCTTGGCTATCTTGGGCATTTTCTCACAGCATGGTGGCAGCTGGCTTCTCCCAGAGCTCTTGTTTCCAAGAGACCTAGGTGAAAAGCTGCAAGGCCTCTTAAGACCTTGCCTCATACATGTTGATGTGTGGCAGAACCAATACAATATTGTAAGGTAATTAGCCTCCAGTTAAATAAATTTAAATTTTAAAAAAAGACCTTGCCTCAGAGATCAGGCAGTTCCACCACATTCCACTGGATAAAAAGGAGTCACAGATCCATCCCAGATTCAAGGAAAGAGGACCAATCAAGAACATACATACTGGGAGTCATGGCTCAAGGATGGGCCACCCATGGAGCCCAGGTGCGTCAATCTCTAACAGTATGTGTTTAACACTGAGTTTTAAATCATATGTATCAAATTGGTGGTGCTCAAAGAATACAAAAAAATAGATAACTCAGTGGATTTTATAAGATAATGTCTCACAATGAGAGTAGTAACAAATGAAAGTGTATTTGATGCTACTTTTTTGTATTTAGGTTGTTGTCACTTAGTTGCTAAGTCGTGTCTGACTCTTTTGTGCCCCCATGGCCTGTAGCCCACCAGGATCCTCTGTTCAGTGGCTTGCCCAGGCAAGAATACTGGAGTAGGTTAGCATTTCCTTCGCCAGGGGATCTTCCAGACTCAGGGATCGAACCTGAGTCTCCTGGTTGGCAGGTAGATTCTTTACCACTGAGCCATGTGGAAAGCCTGTTTCTGTATTTATAATTCAAATAAATAACATCTATAGATAATTCTTATATCTTCATTTATGTCAGTATTATCAGTCACTATTTCTTTAAAATATAATTTTATAAATCAGTTAAAAGGTTGTTCACCAAAAAAATAAAAAAAAAAGCACCTGATACATTTTAGTTTTCTCTCTTTTGCTTCAGTATATGTTCTAACAAGCAGTAGGCAGGCAAAAAAAAAAACAATAACAATAAACAATAACATAACTAAAAGTTGCACAGAAAAATGAAGAGTTATTTCTTCCTGTGACTACTAGAAATGCAACAAAATGGGCCACAAAGACTTGAGGGAGCCATGGACATTAAAGGAAAACAATCTCTTTACCACAATATAAAAAGACACTCTTCAGCTATAAATGTTTATATTTCCCTGCTGGAAAGGCCTTTGTTGCTTACAGCGGAGATCAGTATGACTATGCATACTAATAATATGGCTTATTCCAGCACTCACTATTTGGTTAGAATTTATAACTTGATTTGGACCTGTCTAGATATATGATTCTGTTGACTAATCCACTTCTGCCTTAAAACAAGCAGATTATGTTTGTCAGTTTTTGAATGCTATTAGGTTAATTCAATTTAGGAAAGCTAATTGGGTTAGTGTGTTATTTTTAAGAGGAAAAATTATGCCAAACCTCAGGTACAGAGTAGAGATATGTGCCTTACTGAAGAGTTTATAGCCAATGAACTTCCCTTTCATAGGCTGTATGGGCATAAATAGAATACCTACCATTTTCCTGCAATTTTGACAAATCTGATGGGAGAGCAGAGTTTGTAGGTGGCCTGAGAATAAATATCGTAATTTTTCTGATTATGTTAGAAGAAGAAAGAACAGGTAATATGACATGCTTTGTGCTGGTCTGTGTCTTGAGGCCTCATTAAACCTAAAGATTATTCATCACACTGTGAGTATAAATTGATCTTTATAAAACTGCTCAAAATGTCAGTTTAAACATGCAAGCAGGTTGTTTTCTAAGAAATGAGAGTTTAAGAGTAGACATTCGGATGATGCCTTCAGTCTATCATGCCTCAAAAACAGATTTATGACTAAACTGTATGGACATCATTCTCTTTTTCCAATAACTATATAATTCATTCCATGTCTTAACATGGACAATAGTGCTTCAACAGAGGCGATAAGTCACAACTCAGGTAGTTTGTTGCATTATAGTATATTTTACTTTGCAAATCTCCAGGAGAAATAAATGTATTTTTTCTCTTTTGTAAATATATCCACCTTCAAATTAATTAACAGTATTCAGATTTTTTTTTAATCTATAGTAATAATCTCACTTCAAACCATGATGCTTTTTATCACTGGTTTTGGGGATAGGTAGCTGTGTAATATCAACCAGAAAAAAAATGTATTAAGAGAGATAGATGGATCTGTATTTCAATTCTATTAAAAGAGACAGGTTAGTCTGTAGAAATGGAATCTATTAAGCCAGTGAATACTTAAAATTCTCCATGTCACTCTGGAGGAACAAGTGGTTAAGGACAGGAAGACTGTAAAAATATTTACTTCTCTGTGACTCTGTGAGGTAAGCAAGGAATGAAGCAGGAAATTGACAATGGAACAGAGAATTCAGCTTGCAGTAAACCATGCAGGCCAGATTCTTGGTTGTCCTGGTAACAGTGCCGCCTCCTCATAACAAGGATTTGATGATGAAAAAAGACTTAAGCAAGTGAAGTAACTACAGACTAACAGGACAGCAATACATGGTCTGGATAAGGGTTAGCAAATTACTAACTATGGCCTCTTTTTGTGTATACCTGAGCTAAAAATGTCTGTTACATTTGTAAAGGTTTATAAAAACAAAGCACAGAAGAAGAGGATGAAGAGACCACATGTGGACCATGAGGGCTAAAATACTTTCTGTTCCTTTGCAAAAAGAGACTGCAGACCCCTAGACTATGTCACTGTACCCTGAAGGACAGCTGCAGAGAGATTGAGGAGAGGTATGTGTGATACACAAAGAATAGGAACACAAGGAACACAGGCTTGTATTTTGCTTCAGGGAGTTAGAGTGTATTTTTTGTGTGTCTGAAAATAACCTAGTTATTAGACACCTATCATCTCTCAGGCTGAATCTGATTGTGGTGCTGGTTTAGTCATTAAGTCGTGTCCGACTCTTTGCAAACCCATGGACTGTAGCCCAGCAGGCTCCTCTGTCCATGGAATTCTCCAGGCATGAATGGGTTGCCATTTCCTTCTCCAGGGGAGCTTCCCAACCCAGGAATCAAACCTGGGTCTCCTGCACTGAAGGCAGATTCTTTACCGACTGAGCTATAAGTTGTATCTGGTTGTAGTCAATTTAAATATCTAAATATCTGTAGATTTAGATTACTCACATAATAGTCTTGTAAATACTGTGAATTGTTCTCTTAAACTAGTTCCTCATATCTCCTCTTAGGAAAAGCTTAGAGACCTATAAACTACAATACCCAGACTCTCTTGCAGCTTAAACTCTAGATGCAAATTAGGTTTTACTACTTGGATACACTCAGATTTGAAAAAGAAAAACTATTGTTACTGGCAAGAATGACATGATGCTTAAGAGAGTTCAAGTGCCCAGTTTGCTGACTGTGAAGGCATTGTGAGAGTAATAATTGTGGAAGCAACAGTGGCTGACAGAATTTTGTGTATCTTGCTCACAACTATGAAGATCCATGGGTTTTCCAGGTGGCTCAGTGGTAAAAAAAAATCCACCTGCCAATGCAGGAGATGTGAGTTTGATCCCTGGGTCAGGAAGATTCCCAGGAGGAAATGGTAACCCACCCCAGTATTCTTGCCTGGAAAGTTCCATGGACAGGGTAGACAGTCCATGGGGGTCGCAAAAAGTCAAACATAATTGAGCATACTGGACACGCTATGATGACCTGTTCTTCTAAGACCCTTACACACCTAAATCCCACTACTGAATCTCTTTCTATGTGAAACTGGAGTGATCTACACTTTATGTGCTAAACCTTGATTGCAACAGCAAGTCAGCTGATGTTATCTATTAGTGNAGGAAGATTCCCAGGAGGAAATGGTAACCCACCCCAGTATTCTTGCCTGGAAAGTTCCATGGACAGGGTAGCCTGGTGGGATACAGTCCATGGGGTCGCAAAAAGTCAAACATAACTGAGCATACTGCACACGCTATGATGACCTGTTCTTCTAAAACCCTCTACACACCTAAATCCCACTACTGAATCTCTTTCTATGTGAAATTGGAGTGATCTACACTTAATGTGCTAAACCTTGATTGCAACAGCAAGTCAGCTGATGTTATCTATTAATAACTACACTTGCCTCCTCAAGAATTTCAGTGATGAAACTGATTTAAATGCCCTTCCTACCTCTTCTCTGATGATTTGCTTCATCAAAAATACATTTTTGGAGACCCTGGCTTTTAAGGTTACCTCACAGTTCTACCAAACTAAAGTTGAACTTGGGTAATAATACCTATAAACCTCTTTTTGTAGCAGGCAATTGTACAGGCGTAATTTTGAAGTTCATACTAATATTTAATGTTAGTACCAACATATCATGAACGTTTCAAATTCATGGTAACTCCAGCACGAGAAGGTTCATACATTTCTCAGAAAAACTCTACAAATGCAAAGTATTTTGCTGAATATAATCAAATAAGCTGCAGTAATATACAGTGCACACCAGAAGGGAATGGACACGTAGGTCAAGAACACATTAGAGCCAAGTATGAGGCTGTGTGCTATAATCCCAAGTAGAAAATGTCAGCAAGAATATTTAGCAAGTGTTCCCATAAAAAAAAACACAGAATGCACATCAGGATCAGATAGATAGTCCCCAGTGAAAGCAGTGAGAAAAATAATAACAGTGAGAACCAAACAATCATGCTCCTTGGAAAACTAAGAGGCAAAAGGAGCAGAATAAATCTCTTACCAACTATCAGCTACTGTCTTTATCTTAAAAATATCTCATTTAAAGAGCCAGCATGGAAACAGCTATGGGTCATTCCTTGTACCTTCATACACTTGGGGAAATTTTTTTCTCAATAGATGACAGTACCCAATCATCTGTAAGATACATATATGTTCTTTGTTGAAACTATATTTAGTAGAAGATAAATCCCATATATCTGCATTCAATCTCTGCCATTGTTCTGAGTTTTAGAATCAAGATATACAGAAGAACAAATGCAAATTTAACAATGACTTACGTTAAACTGTCTTCCCTGGTGGCTCAGACGGTAAAGCGTCTGCCTGCAGTGCTGGAGACTCGGGTTTGATCCCTGGGTTGGGAAGAGCCCCTGGAGAAGGAAATGGCAATGCACTTCAGTATTCTTGCCTGGAGAATTCCACGGACTGAGGACCCTGGTAGGCTACAGTCCATGGGGTCACAAAGAGTCAACATTAACCTAAACCATATTAGGATACCTCTAAACTCAGAAGACAGAATACCAAAATTTGCATTATGTGGTAAAGCCATGTGGAATAACAAATATTGTGCTCAGTTGTTGAGTCATGTCTGACTTTGCCATCCCATGGACTGTAGCCTGCCAGGCTCCTCTGTCCATGAGGATTTTCCAGTCAAGAAAACTGGAGTAGGTTGCCATGCCCTCCTTCAGGGAATCTTCCCAACCCAGGGATCGAACCCAGGTTTCCTGCACTGCAGGCAGGTTCTTTATTGTCTGAGCCACCAGGAAAGCCCCTACCACTTACACAGAGAAGAAATCTTATTCAGATACCTTAAGATAAGGAGTTGAAAGATGTAAACTTAGTGAAAAGGTGATAACCTCCAAACACCAGCAAGTACTGGATCGCATCTAACCAGTACAATGGTTCATCCTATTCCCCCAAACTACTTCTATACTACATTCAATTTTTCTTATTTCTATCACTAACAATGTCATTCAGTAAATATTTATTAAGTGCCTAAATTTATACTTAGCGTATTAAAAGGCAGACATCACTTTGCCAACAAAGGTCCAATATGGTTTTTCCAGTACACGTTTAGTCACTCAGTCGTGTCCAACTCTTTGTAACCCCATGGATTGAATCTCTCCAGATTCCTCTGTCCATGGGATTCTCCAGGCAAGAATATTGGAGTGGGTTGCCATGCCCTTCTCCAGGGGATTTTGCCTATCCAGGGATCAAACCCAGGTCTCCTGTATTACAGGCAGATACTTTCCTGCCTGAGATACCAGTAGTCATGTATGGACGCGAGAGCTGGACTATAAAGAAGGCTGAGTGCCTAAGAATTGATGCTTTCAAATTGTGGTGCTGGAGAACACTCTTGAAAGTCCCTTGGGCTTCAAGGAGATCAAATCAGTCAATCCTAAAGGAAATCAGTCCTGAATATTCATGCAAGGCCTGGTGCTGAAGCTCCAATATTTTGGCCACCTGATGCGAAGGGCCAACTCACTGGAAAATACTGATCCTGGGAAAGATTGAAAGCAATGGGAGAGGGGGCAGCAGAGGATGAGATAGATAGCATTGCTGACTCAGTGGGCATGAATTTGAGGAAACTCTGAGATAATAAAGGACAGGGAAGCCTAGTGTGTTACAGTCCATGGGGTTGCAAACAGCTGGACACAACTTAACAACTGAACAACCTTATACCAAGAACTGTGTGAGAAAATGAAAATACAGTAGAAAAGAGAACAAGAAAATCATGATGTGCCTGCTTCTCCTGGCTAGCAGATCTTGACACATTGTTAATGCAAAATCCACCCCATCTGTCCCACCCCTGAAAAGAAATTGCCAGTGACTAAATTTTTTCCAGTGTAGTAGTAGCAATTCCTTTTAGCTTCTAGGTCTATGAAGTTTGCTTGAAAATACAATGAATGGGTAATCAATGTTATGAGGTTGGACACAATGTACTCTGGTCAATTTAAAATAATATTTTTCCTTTATACTGCATTTTCTATTGCCTTGTTTATAAACACAAAATATGTATTCATTATGAACCTTAACAACCATCTCCCTACTGTATGGAATTTTAGTAGGAGAATCATTTTCCTATTTGCCTCATCAGCTCCCCTAACCAGCATGACTCAGAGACTACAATTCCTAAAATCAGAAGCTAGAAAGAAAAGACTGTTGTTCAATAAGAATATGTTTTATCTTGGTCAATATGTCCCACAATCCAGTGCTGGAGTTTATATATGTCCACATCTTAGGTCAGAGCAAGCTAATGCCCCTACAAGGACAACAACTAGATAAATCAAATAAACCAAAATTCTGGAGAAGATAGAACATTTTCTTAAATTAGCTTACAATCACCCAGTGTGTGCATGTTCGGTCAAATCTGGCTCTTTGCCACCCCATGGACTGTCGCCCCACCAGGGTCCTCTGCCCATAGAATTCTCCAGGCAAGAGTACTGGAATGAGTAGCCATTCCCTTTTCCAAGGGATCTTCCTGACAAAGAGATCGAAGCACCACTTCTTGCATCTGCTTCATTGGCAGGCAGATTCTTTGCCACTTGCACCACCTGGAAAGCCCTACAATCACCCAGTGCTTAGCCACTCAGTTGTGTCAGACTCTTTGAGACCCTATGGACTGTAGCCTGCCAGGCTGCTCTGTCCATGGGGATTCTCCAGGCAAGAATACTTGAGTGGGTTGCCATGCCCTCCTCCAAGGGATCTTCCCAACCCAGGGATCAAACCAGGTCTCCCACATTGCGGACAGATTCTTTACCATGTGAACCACCAGGGAAGCCCACAAATACTGCAGTGGGTAGCCTATACCTTCTCTAGGGGATTTTCCTGACCCAGGAATTGAACCAGGGTCTTCTGCATTGCAGGAGGATTCTTTACAGCTGAGTTACCAGGGAAGGCCACGATGTGAGACTGTAGGAGACATGTTTTACTTTCATAGGCTTTCTTTCTCACTCCTTAGCCTCTGACACAGCTCCAAAACTTAGCAAATGTCCGTTAGAAGAAACACACTGTGCATTTGAGGCACTGGGAGATAATAAAGGACAGGGAAGCCTGGTGTGCCGTAGTCCATGGGGTCACAAAGAGTCAGACACAACTTAACAAGTGAACAACAACAACCTTATACCAAGAACTATGCCAACTGATTCAAAACATCACATGTTTTTTCATAACCACTAAATAAGATTTTATTCTCATGTTTTTATTGTTTCTATTTCAGATTAGCAGAATATTTTCCAGTACAGTATGAAGAACCTTTTTCCTTCGACTAATTGAGTGTAAGGTGCAAGCCTGACACTACATTGGCCCCAAGACGGTGTATATGTACTTGCTAAAAATGAGAACTACCATGGTAGTGGTGGTTCAGTCATCAAATCATGTCCAACTCTTGCAACTTGATGGACTCCTTTTGCCAGGCTCCTCTGTTCCCAGAGGAGAGATTTCCCAGGCAAGAATACTGGAGTGGGCAGTCCTTGGCTTCTCCAGGGGATCTGTCCAACCCAAGGATTGAATCTGTGTCTCCTGCACTGGTGGTGGATTCTTTACCACTGAGCCACCAGGGAAGCCTGAGGGTACCATACAGCTACCCAAAATCAAGGCTTTGATTTGATCTGATACTAACATCTAATCTTCATAAGCCATTCAAGTTTCACCAACTGTGTCAATGGTATCCCTTATAACAAAAGCATCTGTCTCAAACTTGTGTCATATCTATTTGTAGTATCTCTTCAGAGTTTATCAGTCTGAAACAGTTTCCCCATCTTTCCTTAATTTTTATGACAATGACATTTTAGAAGATCCCAGGCTTATTTTTTTGTTGCTGTTCTTTAATTTGAATTTGCCTGGTTTGTCCTTATGATTTGATACCAAAAATATACCTTTGCCAAGAATACCATAGAAGTGAGGTGTTCCTCTCATTGCACCTTCACATAGCACTTGATTTTGATTTATTCTGTTACTGATAAGGTTATACATATTTTTTCACAATAAAAATATAGAAAAATATATAATGTGCATTGATTCTATACTTAATATTTCAATATATCTAATAAATTTAAATGAGTTCACATCATGTAAAACTTTTTATTTAACCAAAATTAAAAAGTCACTTCTTTTCCCTTCGTTTTTCCTGCAGTCCTTAGTTTTAACTTCATATTATATCCACATACCTATTTCATAATTCATTAGATAATGCAGCTGTTGTTAAACATCCTTTAAGGTTCTCAATAAGCAATAACTTTATAAAGTCATTATCCCACCATCCCCTACCCCAACTAGTCTATTTTGAAATTAAGGATTTTCACACATAGAGTTTCTTAAATAAACACCTGTGTTGTAAACAGATTTTATTTCAGCTTTCTTAAAAGTGGTGATTCAATTGTTGACTTGTAAATCACTAAAGTCCTTATTCACAAAAAAAGACTTATCATTTTTAAAACCAAAGGTCAGTATATGAAATAGTCATCATTCTGACTAAATAAAGATTTATAAACACATTATAGATTTTATTTACTGCAATTATATGAGAGCTATTTCTCACAGAAGCAGAAGTTATTACCTCCTTTATTAGTATAGCATTAAGTTTTTCTCAAGAAATAATTTTGTTTCATGTAGTTTCATCTATCAATGCTGAAGTTTATAATGTCCAAATAAAAGAATAACGATAATTTCCATTTGTAGGTTTAAGTTTTCAAAGAGTTTCCATACACTTGCTTCTTTTGATGAAGACAGTCTTGTGACACAATGTTGGTAGGTTTTATTCATCTATTTTACACATTACTGAGCTTTAATGACTTCCAGTTGGTTATCCGTGACTTCACAATAAAAGACCTCCATCTTAAATCACAGTTCTGTTCACCACCTTCACACTACCTCTTATAGCTATGATGACAGAAAACCTTTATCCCCAGTTCATCACTACTTACAACCTGTTTCATTAGCAATAAAGAAGGCTGGTAGGAAAAGTGAATGGAATAGGAACATCTCAAAGAACATATTTTATGGTGATCATGGACACTTTTTACATAAAAATAAATAAAGAGTCCAGAAAAAAAAGAGAGGACCCACAAAAGAAGACCTATCATTTTTACAGACGTCATCCTATTTGGTCTTTATAGCATACCTGTGAGGTAGCAGGTAAGACAGAGGTTAACATGACTGCTTGTTTGGTAGACAAAGAAACCAAAACTCAAACAATCAACTTAAAAGTGGTGTGGCTGAGCTGGGATATAGTGTTTGTGGTGCCTGGGTTTTCTCGGCCCAAATCCTGAGTTATTTTACTTCATTGATATGGAAGATGGATAAAAAGAGTGGATTTTATTACCAACATTAGCTAATATTTCTGTGGACTGATGATGAGCTCCCACATTGAACGAATATTTTCCAATCTGAAATTTTTAATTTTTACTTCTAGCAAATATTTTTTGATAAAAATTACTCCCAAATAGCTCTTGTTTGAAGGTGCTCGGCTGAATTCAGGAAATCCTTCATTCTCACTGCATGCGTGCTAAGTCGCTTCAGTCATGTCTGACTCTTTGTGACCCCATGGACTGTATGTAGCCCACCAGGCTCCTCTGTCCATGAGGTCTCTCGTATTGGAGTAGGTCGCCATTTCTTCCTCCAGGGAATCTTCCCAACCAGGGGATGGAACCCCGTGTCTCTTATGGCTCCTGCATTTGTAGGCGGGTTCTTTACCTCTAGCGTCACCTGGGGAGCCCAGATTTTCACTGCAGACATCTGTAAAGATCTCAGCTAGTTACTGAGTAGAGAGCTTGGTGTTCTTCTCTTTCTTTCTTTCCCAAAGGATAAAAATGAAGAGTTTTCTCCCAAGAAAAGTGAGAAGTAAACCCATGGCTGATTCATGTGAATGGATGGCAAAAACCACTACAACATTGTCGTTAGCCTCCAATTAAAATAAATAAAATTTTTTAAATAGAAAAGAAAAAAAGCAAGAAGCCAAAATATTTTCAGACAAAAGGAATACTATTAAAAAGGTGAATATACACAACTAAATTCTGAGGTGACATTCTCTGTAACTAGAGACAGAATTCCCCCCTCAGTAACTACATACATAATGTTTATGGAATGCTACTTCTCACTAAATGAATAAATCGTGGTTTCTAAGTGCTGGACGTACCCATGTTCCATGTACAGGTCCTCTTGGAATCTTGTTCTCTTGAACCACGAATTTCAGCCTCTGGCTGCCAAGTATTTTTTATGTCTTCAATAAACTAAACTGAACCAAGCTATTATTACTGAATTGCAAACTATCAGAAACGAATGTAGCTGTTGGTATATCACCATGGGAAATAAAAACTGATTATGTTCATTTTGCACATAACCTAGGCAGTTGCATTTGGAAGCAATCAACATTTGGCAAGGGCTGCTTCAGATCTGGAGAGGTTACACAGGAGGTCTCAGCACAGGTTCTGTTCATGCTTTGGATTCCTAAGTCACCTGCCCACAGATGTGTTGTGTAGGAACTGAAGAATCCAAGCCATGTTCCAGGCTGCAATAATCTCATCCTTCATGCACACAAAAGTGAGCCCTATTTTTTTTTTCAAGTTATGATAATGAAAGAAAGCAATGAAGGCTGGGCAAAAGCAGCATGGATGGACTGCAAGAGGTGAAAAAGCACCAATGGAATTCATGCTATGAGCATTCCATCACCAAGGAGACCATAAAAGAAATACAATTTCCAGAGAAACGCTGACTTTAAAACACTTTGCTAAAGAGAAAGAAAATAATTGTTTTTCCCAACACAATATCTACTAAGTACTACGATTATTACCTAATGTCGTCAGTGGAAGCCAGAAATAGGCATTTAAGGTGAGACCCAGATTAGAGCAATTATCAACTTAATTACCAAAGTTTCCCCTAGCCCAGGAGCTAAATCATAGCTGAGTAATCCGATACTGCACAAGATTCACACACTTTACAAAGTGTTTCAGAAGATGGATACACAAAACTTGAAGGCTTCCTCAAATTTTATCTTACTTTCTGGTGAGAGAATAAAATGAATGTTTTTATTATCTGTTTAATGAGAGCATTCATCTCCACCTAATATATATTACAGATTATACAATAACAATACATTATTCTGGCTAATTTTTCTACTGCTACAGTGATGATATTCTTCTACTTCAGAAAGAACATAACCCCCATGCAATAAAGCTTTTTTTTTCTTCCAAATGGAAATGGATTTGTGTTCAAGCCTACTGACTGTGAGATTAGAACAATCTGAATCTACCACTCTTAGAATATCAGGTTCTCTCCAAAGGTCTTGCTCAAACCAACCAGCCAAAACTCAACAAATCTAAAAGAATAGGAAACTTCACTTTCCTTTATTAAGAAAATAAACAATATTCTGAAAAGGAAACAGACAAATACAAATAGAAAACTATCTAATCCATACCAAAAGAGTACTGGCATTTTCTTTTCGGGGTCATGCCTATATACAGAGCCCTCTGAGTTATTTCCAAATGATTTTAAAATGACAGCTACTTTCTTTAACTGTAGCAGGCAGAATATTGACCTTCCAAAGATGCCTACGTCTCAATGCCTGGAAACCTAGGAATATGTTACCTTATATAGAATTGAGGCTGAAGATGGAATTAAATTTGCTAATCAGCTGATCTTAAAGTACAAAGATTAACATGGATTGTCCAAGTGGACTCAATATAATCAAAAGAATCCTTAAAAGTGAAGAGTGAGGCCCAAGAGTTGGTCAGTGATGTGAGGACTATTTCTGACCTTGTTGAATTTGAAGGTGGAGGAAGGAGGCGCCGGGTCAAAGAATATAAACAATCTCTACAAGATGGCTCTTCCTTGGAAGAGGAAGTGGATTCCCTCCTTAGAGCCTCCACAATGAAAGCCAGTCCTGTTTATATCCTAATATTATCCAGTGAGACCCATGTCAGACTCCTGACCTCCAGCCCTATCAGATCAAAAATTTGTGCTGTTTTAAGCCACAAAGTTTTGTTACACCATCAAATAGGAATCTAGTACAGCAATCAAATTAAGATATCATGAACATTTCCTTTTCTAAATTGGTAAATGTATAATCGGCAGCTTAGCACAATATAAGGGGTGTTTGAGTCAAGTTTAATATGAAAAAATACATCTGTTTTCAGTCAAGAGACTGTTTAGGATGGGTCTTCATCCTGGTCCTTCCATCACGTGTTTGCACCATTTTCGAGGGCAATGTAGGCAAATTTGTCTCTGTTAGGGGACAAATATTAAATACTTAGGGCTTTGAAAACTATGCAGTCTCAGTTATTAAGTACCTTACTCTGCCGTTTCTTGGTGGTTCTGATGGTAAAGAAACTGCCTGCAATATAGGAGACCTGGGTTCGATCCCTGGTTCAGAAAGAACCACTCCATGAGCAACTCACTCCATTTGCCTGGGAAATCCCATGGATAGAGGAGCTGGGCAGGCTACAGTCCACGCAGTTGCAAAGAGGCAGACACAACTGAGCACGCATGCATGCTTATTCCTGGAATACATTAGAGACATGAATAATTTTTCAAGAAGAGGGAAATTACCCAAAGCCAGAGGAAGACTGAAACCAAAGCTAAAAAGCAGAGATTTCCAGCTGGCATTTTTCTGTCAGTCATTACTTAATTACACAGCCCTATGTTCAAACACCCAATCAATCTCGTCACACAGTCACTTAGTACTGTGTAAATATGCATACTCTCATCCAGTTAAGTCCTGCTTTTTCCTATTAAGGATGGCATTTCAGACCTACATGCTTTATTTTTTAAACAGTTCCTAACCATTTTTAACTCTGATTTATGCAGCCTCAGAAGTGTATGTCTTCTCAGTCAGGCAATTCACAATGCCTTTCCATCAAAAGTATTAAACATTCACGGGTTTTGCATCTGTCTCTTCCATGCTGATTATCAATCTTGTCCACAGCTCTAAAGAACATCTCTGGATGCATCAAAACCAGAACACTGCCCAGGGGTTTCCTTCTGCTCCCCTGAGACCAGAGCTCTGTTGAAGAAGGGCTTAACTCATTCATTCGTTCAACAAAGCTTGCTGGGTATCTTTTGTGTGTCAGGTACTGAGTTAAATGCTAAGGATACACAATGAATAAGACAATCACAGTCTTTGGCCTCATGGAGCTGCCAACATGATGTCTAGAATCACCATCTATTGAGGATAAGAAAACCCTTAGTACCTTCTGCCACTGTTCCCTCTGAACAAAAAATATTCTAAAGGGAACTCATGGTAAATTCTTCATGAATTTACCTAATATCTAATTACAGGGTCATCCATGCTTCTAAGATAAGGATATCGTTGTGGCCCAACTTTGGTTCCAATGTCAATACTAATAAGATCATACACATAACATGAAAGTATTAAGATATTTATTACTTACACAGTGAGACTTTCCAGGGAGAGTTGGGGGCAAGCAGGTCTGAAAATGAATTGAGATAGCAAAGACAGGTAAGTGACTTTGGGTTTTATTATAGTTAAAGGTGGGGCTAACCATATAAGGGTTCTCATAGGTGTAAAGGCCTTGGGTTAGAATTTCCCACCCACAACAACCTCTCTTGGTCAGATATGGGACAAGAGGGAAGGAGGGAGGTGTGGGGCTTGAACGCTATCAGAAGTTAAGATCAAAAATGGAATTAGAGTCTTTATTACAGATACTATCATTATTTTGTTACTATAGTGATTGCCCTAGTAACAAAGCCTTTGGTAGCAAGTCTGTTTTAATAAAGCCAGTCTGCAGTGATTGGAAGAAAGAATCTTATGCATCAGCAGTGGATCAGTAAGTAATCATTTTGGAAGCCAAGAAAGAGAAAAGTTAGTAGCAAGGGTAGGGTCTATCTGAGAAGAAAGCCAGTATCCTGATGGAGAAAAAAGCGCTCTCCACCTACTAGTGTTGAAGGATAAGTCTGGTCCTAAATAAGGCAAGAAGGAACACATTCTCTCTCTCTCTCACACACACACACACACACACCACAGACACACACTGATACCAGTGAGAACTTTAAAAGATCACAACAAAACCTACCCCATATATTAATAGAAGTAAGAAAAATGGAGTGTACGCCAATTAAGACTACGAGGTTCTTGAAGTCACAGTCTTCTGCCCACAGCTCTTCCTCACTTTACTTCAACGCTGACCTACAAGTGGATCCTACCACACTACCTACTTCCTACTGATCCCAGCACTGGGTCAGATTCCAGAATGTCATGGGGGCTACCTTTCCTAGATCACAAAGCTGAAAAACCAAGAGGTCCTGCCATCTCTGGTGGGCAATTGCTCCTCTAAAGAAATTCAAACTAATCAACACCAAGTTCAGTGAGTTATTCTAAACTGCATAAAAGTGATATTTTATGAGTAGCATGCTCCGTCGTATCTGACTCTTCTGTGACCCCGTGGACTATATTCCACCAGTGTCTACTGTTCATGGGATTTCCCTGCCAACAATACTTGAGTGATTGCCATTTCCTCCTCCAAGGAATCTTCAGAACTCGGGGATCAAACCTACATCTTCTGTGTCTCCTGCATTGGCACTTGGTGGATTCTTTACCACTGCGCCACCTGGGAAGCCTCAGCATGTCATGTGTCTGTGAAGTAAGTCACAGAGTGCTACTCCTGCTATTCCCATTCATTTTTTTTAGTTCCATTATTTTCTTTCTCCTTCTCTACTACGATTTCTGTCAATTGCTATCTATTCAGAGAAGGCAGTGGCACCCCACTCCAGTACTCTTGCTTGGAAAATCCCATGGATGCAGGAGCCTGGTGGGCTGCAGTCCATGGGGTCGCTAAGAGTCAGACACGACTGAGCAACTTCACTTTCACTCTTCACTTGCATGCATTGGAGCGGGAAATGGCAGCCCATTTCTTGCCTTGAGAATCCCAGGGATGGGGGAGCCTGGTGGGCTACTGTCTATGGGGTCACACAGAGTCAGACACGACTGAAGCAACTTAGTAGTAGTAGATCCATTATTATTTGTGTTACTATGTGTTGTACCAAATGTTAGGTAAAAGACGACCAGGACCCCAAAAGAGTGTCTAACAGGCTTTAATGGTGAAGCGCTCCCGGGTGGGGTTCCCAAACACGAAGGGGGCAGGTCGAGGAAGTCCACGCGCCCCAACCGTGTTAGAAGTTTGTTTATATATGCACATTGCAAGGGATGGGTAGGTTGATGGATGGGGGTTTGGATAGGTTGCCGGGCCAAGGTGTCACAGGCTGATGGGTCCTACTTCGTGGCTGGGGTGGGGAGGCTTTAGCTGGCGAACTGTTCCCGGGATCTGGGAGGCTCCCTCCCTAGGGACTTCCCCCGCGGGCGGGCGGGAGAGGGAGGGGGGTGGCCCATCATGGCCCCTGGGGTCCGACCTTACACCAAACCTCAGTTACAAGTGAAAAGGGGGACTTTCTGGTGGTTTAGACAGTAAAGAATCTTCAAGCAATGCAAGAGACCAGGGTTTGATCCCTGGGTTGAGAAGATCCCCTGGAGAAAGGAAATGGCAACCCACTGCAGTATCCTTGCCTGGAGAATCTCATGGACAGAGGAGACTGACGAGCTGCAGTCCATGGGGTCACACAGAGTCAGACATGACTAGCCAACTGACACTCTTACTTTCATATCGAATATCAGTTATAAGTGAAAAAATACCATGAACATCACAAAAGAACAGAGATCTGTTTTATTGCAAAAAATATGTCACACTTCATTTTTTAAGATCTCATGCATATCAGCCCATATGTTCATTTATTCATCCAACAAATATTTATTAACTACCTACTATGGATTGGCATGTGAACTTGTTCCCAGTAAATGAGTCAGCCAAGAGTGGAAATGTTAATATATTTAAATATCAATATTGCGTATCAATATTTGTCTGAACAAGCATGGTCCCAGCACAACCACTGTTGTCACAAAGCATGTGTATAGAAACAGACATTAAGTGAGTGGGATGTGTGTCTACCTTTGAAAGAGTTAAAGCTTAGGCAGGCAGCCCAAGGCCCTTTGAGGAGGTGAACATTCTCACTCATGCTTTACTAAGCCTTGTACAACAATGTATCTTGCCCAGGAACTGGCCTCTCTTTAGGTCCCGAACGAAGGATCACACAGCACAACACCTTACTCATGGAAATGCTTTCCTTAGGCTCTATGTCAATAATTATAATTGTGAAAAATCTTGCCTGGGAACCTGTTCTTCAAGACTTGTACCCCTGATTACACAGCAACAGTATATCTCGCCCAGAGAAGGTGCCCGGAACCAGTTCTCCCTGGCTAATCTTGTGCCAAACTTGTCTCAGGATGTATGCCTTGGGAAAGGGGCTGTTGGAACTCTTACAACCTTGAGATATTCTTTTTATCTATTCTCAGCAGCTAGTTGAGAAGTATATACTGCTGCTAAGTCACTTCAGTCGTGTCCGACTCTCTGCGACCCCATAGACGGCAGCCCACCAGGCTCCCCTGTCCCTGGGATACTCAAGGCAAGAACACTGGAGTGGGTTGCCATTTCCTTCTCCAATGCATGAAAGTGAAAAGTGAAAGTGAAGTCGCTCAGTTGTATCCGACCCTTAGCCACCCCATGGACTGCAGCCCACCAGGCTCCTCCGTCCATGGGATTTTCCAGGCAAGAATACTGGAGTGGGGTGCCATTGCCTTCTCCGAGAAGTATATAAGGTCCTACTTAAACTAGTGAGGCGGGTACACTCTCAACTCCCTTCTGATGTCTATGTCAGAAGCTTTCTCTGTTCTGTCACTTTAAATAAAATTTTGCACACAAAGTTCTGAGTGACTGAGATCTGTCTATGGTCCCAGAGTTAAATCTTCTTCGGAGACCACAAATCAAACAGCACTGTTCACCGTAAGCTATCATCTTAGGGGCTTGTTCGGGATCTTCAAGACAAGGTAAGGACACTTAGCTCTAGTTCTTTTGTTCTTCTAGTAAAAACATCTTCCACTTTACTAACTCTAGAAGTCATGTCTAACTCTTTGCGACCCCTTGGACTGTAGCCCACCAGGCTCCTCCATCCATGGGATTCTCCAGGCAAGAATACTGGAGTGGGTTGCCATTTCCTTCTCCAGGGGATCTTCCCAACCCAGGGATCGAACCCAGGTGTCCCGCATTGCAGGCAGACGCTTTAACCTCTGAGCCACCAGGGAAGCCTGATTGGAAGCTAGAGACGCACAAAACAACAAGTGCAAAGCAAGAGCAGAGCCTGGCTTTTGCAGTTCCGTGGCGCCTCATAATGCCCCAAAAGGGGAGCCTTTCAGGGGTTTATAGCAACCTGCCAGTGCTGAGAGGTACCCAACGTCCCTGCAAGGGGAGCAGCCACAAATGGGCAGAGCGTGTGAACCAAATTTTCCTTTCTCAGTCACCTTTTCCCAGTCTCTTTGACCATTTCATAACTGTCTGGGGAATTGAAACTACTAACCTAACCTGTTGAATCATAGACTTTCAAGGAACTTGCAATAGATGCTGTTACTGCGTACTATGACTTAACCCCAAATTTGGATTGACAGTTATGAAGTACCTAGTCTTGCTAAACGCCAAAATTTACACGTGGGTTGTCTTTACATGTGCTGCAGACAGGAGAACATTTGGGAGCTGGATGGAACTCTGACTCCAGGAACGTCTCTCAGGCTGGAGGTGCCTCTCTTAGCTGCCTGCCTCAAGCAGCAATGACCTGAAAGTGAGTCCTTGTCACGGCCATACTTCTGGTCTATACGGATGGAGGCCCTGCTGACGACTATGAGATTTCTGAGGACACAGGTCGGGAATCCTATGATCTGGTCAGATTGGAAGGGCAATGGGCTTCCTCCTTTGGTGATGCTGGCTCTTAGCAGACCACAGGAGGCTCTCCGATGGCTTGTCTCAACTTCTTAGATTTTCTGTGGAATCTGTGGAAATGAATTGGAAGGCTCAAGGACAAAAATCACTTTTTCCTTGCTGGCCAGCCTTTTACCACCTCTTGCTAGCACATATCAGCCCGGGTGGCATCAGAGGAGCAGAAAGCAAACAAAGGTTTTAATAGTGAGAAACTGGACATCAATTTGGGATGCCATCAGGTCTACCCCTGGTGCACCTCCACCCTGCTTCAGTGGTAGAACCTAGAGGGACGATAGTGAGACACCTGTGTCGGTAACGGACAGGTTAAGTCCAGCCAGGGAAGGAAGCTTAAGTGGAAGACCTCTCTCCATCCCCATCTAGAGCAGAGAGGGACACCTCTGGTAGGAAAAAGCCATGTCACTGGGTGCCGCTTTTTTCTCTCTTACAGATGGGAGCTAACAGTTTCAGAACCACCTCTTTGAATTGTATCTTGGATAAACAGGCGCAAGTTTGATCCCCAGAGCCTAAAAAGTCCCTTATATACAGGCTTTCTTTGCTTTAAGAGAAAACCTCACCTGCCCAGAGAGACAATCCCTACTGGGACAACATCTTATCAGTCAGTCTATCCTTGTCATTAGAGCTAATTTGAACACTCTTGGTCTAAATTTTAGCTATAAAAAGGAGAGATGACATTTTTGACACTGAATGGCCATGATATTCTTTAGACTCCTGAGAAAACTGGTTAAAATTAAATATTTTTGAAATTGCAAAACAGGTTCTTTTTGCACATGCAATTAGGAAAACGCTGGCTTATTAAAACTTTTTTTTTTTTTTTTAGCTCCAACCCTGCCTGAGAAACAAAAGCATGCCTGGGGAAAAGCCTGAAGTTAACTCTTATCGCTCTTGAGATACACAGCCACACTGTCTGGGACTCCAGCCATGAACAAATTGGTAGAATTTCAAGCCAAAGAGAAAAAAAAAAAAAAGGGCAAAGAGACATTTTAAATTTCAAGCAGAAAGCTGCGAGGTCTCTGTCCAGATTTATGTGTGTCTCCATCCTTGGACAACATTGCTAAAGGCTAATTGTCAAGGAGCTCTATTTAATTGGCCTAAGGAGAAGAAAGGGCTTGCAAATCAAATAAATCTAAATTCAAGAAAATTAAACTAAAATGAATTTCAGGCTTGTGTGAACTGGGAAATATTTGCTATTGAATTGATTCCTGGTATTGAACGTTTGTTTATTGATTTTTTTAAATTTAAATTTATTTATTTTAATTTACCTTACAATTTTGTATTGGTTTTGTCATACATCAACATGAATCCACCACGGGTGTGCACGTGTTCCCAATCCTAATATAGACATTTGAAGATACTTTTACTAATGATATAGCTTTGGGTGATTTATATAAACCAGTCTACGAAATGATAAGAAGTACAGTTCATGGTTGCTGAAAGAAAGTAAGACATGTGTTTTCAATAAAAAGGTATAAAGAATGGAATTACATTCTTTAAGGGAAAAGGTAGTAAATTTGATCTTACAGGTGGCTGTTCTCTGAATGGGCAAATAAAGTTATAAATACAGAAAGTGTAAAAAAGGTTTGTGGTAAGTGAAAAAAGACTTTTGTGCATGGTACAAGTTTCTTAAGACATTAAACTGCCTTTGAAGTCTTATTGTTACTTTGACTAATTTAATAACTATTGTTTCACAGTGAATATAGGCTGGTACAGAACTGGAATTTGGTTTTCTCTCCCTGTTAAAAGAACGAAGTTTTCTTAAAATGTGGCTTTTAATAACAGACTATGGCACACATATAGACAAAGTTCATTCTGCTTCTACAAAATTAACCCCTCATCAGGGAATTTAAAATGGATAAACAATGGCTATAAACCAAATAGCTGGGGCTAGCTATGAGAAATTCAAGATGGCTACTTGGCTTTTCCCGGATCCCTGAGAAATCTCACTTTTATTTGATAAGATAAAGCTTTTTCTGGCTTCTGGGCTAATATCTCACACTGGGGAAAAAAATGGTTAAAATGTGTTTTATGCAATCTCCAGTGATTGGGGCAACCACTTTGCTGGACAGGTCATACAGACATTGGCAAAAAACTTCAGCAGCTTCTTGGAGACTATCGCTTTCACTGACATCCTTGGTCGTCAGGCAAGGAAGACAGAACAAAGGGATCGGTTGCATGGGATTGAACAGACTGCTAAATATGATTGCAATTCTCATGGCTTTTTGTCTGACATATTACTGGCTTCTAGTCTTTGTTTGCAGACATATAGAGGCTCTTCTCCTCAAGTCACTGATGGTTTAAAACAATTTAGTGGTTTACACCAGTGGGTAAAATTAAAACATTTTTCTTTTCTCTCTGCCTTGCCCCTCCAGAAACTGGAGACACTTGGGCTCTGAACAGCTTTATCAAGGTAAAAAAAAGGCTGTCTCCTGACATACAGAAATCTCAAAGTATACTGAGGAGCTCTAAAAGAAAAACCCACCCAACTGATGTCAAGCCTATGGCATCTATTATGTTTCACTGAATATTAAGTTCTAGTTTTCTTAATTAAGGTCTGTATTTATTAATACTCACTTTTTAGATAGTTTCTTGTGGTTATGTTACATTGCTAAGAGGTTTAATTAAGTTATTAAAAAAGGACACTCTGAGTTTGTCTCTAAAGCTTATCTCAGTAACCAGTCTTTGAATAAAAATCAGACGCTCCAGAGTCTACAACCAGGAGATTAACAGCAGGCTATAGTCATTTAACAAGCTAAGTCAGATGATCTGGAGATGTCACTGGGCTATACCTAATGGAAGTCCTTGACTTAAGTTCTTATGATTTTACTATTACTGCTAACTATATTGTTTCCTTTACTGCCTGCTTCAAAAAGTGTTGTCCCTTACATTATCAAGTGTGTGACTGAGATACACAATAATGATGGTGTACAATTCCATTTGAAATCCATAATTATAATGGTGTGGCTCTGTATATAAGAAGTAACAAGAGGGAACATTTTCCTGGACCAAGAGACTAGTGAGACAGGTGCAGTCCAGAGACTTGCTACTCACAGGGCCTAGTCCAGTAACAGCACACTGAGTGGCCTACCAATGAAATCAGCAGACCTGGGAATGAGCCTTCTCAGCACACGGGACAAGATGGTCATAAAATGCCCCCAAACCATGGTCAACCTCAAGGCCATAAAGGGGCCCTGTGTCTGGAAACTGGCACTTGCTGTCTGCCTCTACAAAGATTAAATCATGGACACTACAGTCGCTGATTTTCAACATCCCCTGAATGGAATTCAGGGTGGAAATCAGACATTAGGCACTCACTCTGTGCTCTAGAAAAATGATCAAAACAGGCCTTCAGATAGATATTTTCAGGTAAGTATTTTATTGAGCCGAAATTCTTGCTTCTTCTCATACCTAGAAAAAATGCTTAAATTGTTAATGGTGACAACTACTTTGGCTTATGTGTTAATATCACAATAAAGCCTACTTGGATTAACTTAGACAACTGGCTACCTGGCTATAAGTATCCCTAAAACATCTGCCTACATTGGGTTTCAGACTCAATCTTCTAAAAAGAAATGGTAAGATTTATTTTGTCTATTATGGTTCAGGTTGTCACTCTTTCAACGACTTCTAATTGGGTTTGTTATACCTACGTTCAAAATGTATAAGAACACTCCAAATGGCTCCATTCTTATAAACAGGACAACCCAAGTGTTGACTCTGTCTAGAACAGGATCCACATTACTACCAAATGTAACCAGATTCTTACCCTTGCTTGATCGCTGATTGCAAAAATTCTTTTACTGATTTTTGGTCTCTGTCTTTTAATCTGCTTGTTCTTTCTGAAGGATACAATGGCTTCCCAGACAAAGTAGCAGGGATGCAAAGATTCTGATCACTCTTCAAGATGGACTCCCCTGATATTCTAGATAGAGATATCTGTTTTGGTCACAGATACAATCTTAGCTTACAAGCCCTCCTTGGTGGAAAACTTCTTGACTGTAATAACTGTGATCATCTTATTCTTGCTGTTTGCTCCTTATATCTGTAACTGTATAATGAACTTTGTATCTAAGTGGTTTGAGGCATTTAAGTTAATGATTGTTCATGTTCCCACAGTTTCTACTGCCTCCTCTAGCTATTACTCAGGGCTCCTGGATCAGAGACTCTCAGTATGAGGATAAGGAGAATATGTTGCTTCAGCAATTTAGGGTCGGTGCCCTTCACCAGCAGGAAGAAGTTATGGAATGATTTTTCCAACCCTTTCCCTGGCAACCATATTCTCCTAAAAGTAAAAGAGGGAAGTGAAACAGTTAAAGCTTAGGCAGACAGTTCCAGGCCCTTTAAGGAGGAGGTGAACATTCTCGCTCATGCTTTACTTAAGCCTTGTACAACAATTTATCTTGCTTGAGAACTGGCCTTTCTTTAGGTCTAGAACTAATGATCACACAGCATAACATCTTACTCGTGGAAATGCTTTTCTTAGGGTCTATGTTAATTATTATAATTGTAACAAATTTTGCCTGGGAACCTGTTTCTCAAGACTTATTCCACTGATTACACAGCAATAGTATATCTCGTCCAGAAACAGTACCCAGAAACTATTCTCCCTGTCTAATCTTGTACCAAACTTATCTCAGGATGTATGCCTTGGGAAAGGGTCTGTTGGAACTCTTACAACATTGAAGTATTCTTTTTATCTACTCTCAGCAGCTAGTTGAAACGGATATAAGGTCCTGCTTAAGCTAGTGAGGTGGGTACACTTCCTACCCCATTCTGATGTCTATGTCAGAAGTTTTCTCTGTCCTGTCACTTTAAATAAAATTTTGCACACAAAGTTCTGAGTGACTGAGACCCATCTTTGGTCCTGAAGTTAAATGTTCTTCTTCAGAGACCGTGAATCCAACGGCACCATTCACCATATGCTATCACATTGTTCCTCAGTGTCTGGAACCCAGAGATTGGGGGCACTGTGGTCCTCTGCTACACTCCATAGAGCTTTGAAAAATGTGGTAATATTACCACATGTTACCACTGGAATGAAAAATGAATATTCTCATTCAAAGCATGTCAGATGCTTTGAATGCATCTAACATAATGATGTAGACAAGACATCAGACATTTTTTAAAACTAAGATTTCTTATTATTCATAGAAAAAATTACATATAACATCAAATGTATTAGTAGGAAAACTAAAGAATATGATTCAGAAATGCATCCTGATATTTATGGGCTTAAATATCACAGATGAATTTTCACTTTTAAGAATGGGAAAACGCTGTTCACGAAATTATAGACTAAAAATCATATGAGGAAAGAAATGTACTAGGTTATATTGACTATACCCTCAGCATGCATTTTAAAGAAAATACTATGAATATTACCAGCTTGAAGCAAGAGCAACTTGTTGCCTAGAAGAGAGTTAGCGATGTAAATACAATGAATATTTTTATAGTCTTTCCCCTTGAAACAATAGTTTTTTAAAAAAAAATTATATAACAAGGAGTCACATTTTAAGGTCACAAATCCATTTGTAAAAACTGTAAATTTATATTTCTATTTCTCATCTTGCTTTTGTGCTCCTATGCCCATGACAGCAGCAGGTGAGGGATGGAGGAGGGAGACAAATTTATAAACTGCCACACAAAAGTAATTCAGTCTCCTCCAAGTTAATATGTCCCTTTCAATTAAACATTTGTTCTAGTCCAAGTTACAGTTTCTCTCAGGGAAAATTTCACCCCTCATCTCCTCATCCTCCGTGGGCAGGGAAAAGGCTGTCAGCCGAGAAGGGGCTTTGGTCCATGTCATTCTATCCTCCGGGGGGCTTCCCAGGTGTCACAGTGGCAAAGAATCTGCCTGCCAATGCAGGAGATGCAGGGGTTCGATCCCTGGGTTGGGAAGATCCCCTGGAGGAGGAAATGGTAACTCACTTCAATATTCTTGCCTGGAAAATCCCATGGACAGAGGAGCTTGGCAGGCTACAGTCCAAGGGGTGGCAAAGAGTTAGAAGCAACTGAAGCAACCGAGCGCACACAGCTGTCCTTCCTCCTGAGGCTATGGCCCTAGTCTGCAGCTGTTCTCTGGGGGTGAGGCCAATCCTGCTTCTAGTCATCACCCTGTACACAGTGCTGAAGACACTGGCTTTTATCACAGACTCCCTCAGTGAGATGCCGTCACTCTCCGGTGATAAGTGGAAGCAGGACCAGCCCCAGTCAAACACAGCGCTTCTCAACAGGTTGCCCAAAAATGGGAACAAGCTTCAGAACTCCTGTACCGAGCGTTTTTCCTTCTTCTCAGAAATAAGTAATGCTCTAAGACACACCTACTTCATTTTCCAATGTGAATTCCCTTCAGGATACATTTAATTGGAACTTTTATGCCAAGCGCTGTCACGTATTTCCTTTTGTTTCTCTGGTTGATATAATAAATGTATGTAGAGCTCTTAGTTTAAAAGTTCTGCAGTGCTGGGTACTGTTCTCTCCATCCTCTGTGCAACTTCACAAGACCTCACTCCAGAGAACTCTGAGACTGATCCTTTGCTGTTTATTCAAGTCCAAACTCTCATGAAAATTGAGGTTACAGAATTTGCTATTTATTATTTTACAGGTTACATACAATTTTATTTGTTCTCCTTGGTTCATATGTTTCAGGGAATGTAAAGAGATTTCAATTACTCTAACTAGCTATGTTGCTCTGTATGTTACCTGTTTGGGGGAAGTTGTTGAAACTTCCCTTTTGCCTATTCTGTGACCAAATTTGATAAATTTTCCATATGTTCTTGAAAAGACCATGACTTGCCTTTTTATTGACCACAGGAGCCAACTTGTTAACTGTATTAATAAAGTCATCTGAAGCTTACTAAATTTTCCTGTGCAGAAAAGTGTTAAACCATTAAGGGTATAGATTTGTTAAATATAATATATGTGAGTTTCCAAAGTAAAATAATCTACTTGAAGAAACTTTTTAACCAAGAGCTCTATACACATTTATATTATTAACCAGAGAAACAAAATAAAAATGTGATAGATAGCACTTGGCATAAAAGTACCAATTAAATGTGTCCTGAAGGGAATTCATGTTGGGAAATTAAGTCGGTGTGACTTAGAGCATTACTCATTAGCCAAAAAAGGCCACCTTTGAAAACCGTGACTTAATAACAGTCCAAAATGGCCTAACCTTGATATCTGTGCATTACCAAAAGATTTTATCGAGATGTCAATTCACCTAAAATGGCTACTGCTCCCAGGGCGTACCATGGTTATGCCATTTTAGTTCTGTGTCTTCTGACAAAGTCTTATTTGAGTCCAGTAAATCTCAAGGAATCTTTTGGTACAAGATATATAAACTTTCAAGACTTAAGAATGTCAAAGCAACTTTTGCCAGCTATTTCATAGAGTCCCAGGAAATTGAACTTCAAGGGATTTTTTGTTTTTGTTTCTCTAGGGTTTTTTTTTTTTTTTTTGGTTTTGGTTTTGATCATCAGGTTTTACTGATATGAACAGGGTAGCTGGCAATGAAAGACTATCAGCAGACAATTAAAGAGACATATATTTTAAAGGTCATTCTTTTCATTTGTTTTTTCCATAATAAAGGGTACAGCATTAAGACACTAAGATTTCAAGCAGGACTTTCGGGGTCACTGCAACATGTAATTGGATGTCCTGATGTTTGGTTGAGGGATAGGAAGGCCCTAATGTTTCCCTTTAATATTCTACTCTATCAATTCATAGACTATCATAGGGCTTGAAACTTAAATATTTTGTCCCTTTGCTAATGGTTCTGTTGTTATTCTGTGCAGATGGGAAATAAAACACTTCTTAAGTCATGGAAGACAAATTAGTTTTTCTCTAATGAATAAAGAGAATTTCAATAACTGACATACCATATAGAATAAAGGGCAGGCAGCTTTTCCTAATGTGCACACATTCACATTCTAGAGCCCTTTCTGACTAGTTTCCTTGAACTAACAAAGAGAAATAGGGCATTCAGTTACGTTTTGAATTCACTCCCTTTTAGACAGCATGTGACTTCAAGGAGATAGCAGTAGGACCAAGAGTCCAGCGTTCTTGTCTGGACAAGGCCACTGGAGGTCACAGATCATGACTATGGGATTGCTCTAGTCGTCCATCCAGGTGGAGTCCAGCTCTCAAATGGCCTTGAAGCCACTCTGACAGTCTTCTCAAAGAAGCCTCACTAGCAGAAATCAAAGTTTAAAGAGGGGGTAAAGTGCTTTTACGTCGGGAAATCCCTATGTAAATTCCAAAAACAAAACTGGGATGAGAGTATATTTACCAAATGTGGTTCAATAGCCAGCCTTAATTTCAGGAAGAGGATGTTTTATTATTAGCCAAGCCTATTTTTACCAGCAATGTTTTCACTATTTTAACAACTTGGTGATGGGGTAGAAGCGAAATGTTAGGAAGAAAATGTTAGCTAGAACTGGCTTGTTTTTCTGAAGGTCATACCTCCTGTGACAATAAAAGCCAATATCAGATGTAAATCTTCTCTATTATTTGAATGATGTGTTTTTCTTCTTTATGCACCAGAATGAGAAAGGATGGATGTTGCTCTAAAAGAGTTCCCTCTGATGCTGTTACTTTAAGCTATTTTTTTACCTTCTTTAGATAGACTATGAGCTGCCATAGCCCTTTAGGCTTCAAGTGTATACTTGGTGCTTCCTTGATGCTTGAGGGTAGAGAGAGTGACAAGAAGGAGTAACAGAATGAGTAAGTCTCACAGTTACAATATTTTCTATTGCTTTTCCCTGAAATAAATAAGTCTTACTTTTGTTCAAATTTACTTTTTCCATATCTAGCTCAAGTTCAAACATTATGTAGTCAGACTATAAAACTTAGCAAAAAAAAAAAAAATATATATATATATATGGGGAAAGATAGTCTTTGTAAAGGGACATCAAATCTTTTTTTTTTAATTTTAATTGGAGGCTAATTACTTTACAATATTGTGGTGGTTTTTGCCATACATTCACATGAATCAGCCATGGGTTTACATGTGTTCCCCATTCTGAACCCCCCTCCCACCTCCTTCCCTATCCCATCCCTCAGGGTCATCCAGTGCACCAGCCCTGAGCACCCTGTCTCATACATCAAACCTAGACTGGCAATCTATTTCACATATGATAATATACATGTTCCAATGCTATTCTCTCAAATCATCCCACTCTTGCCTTCTCCCACAGAGTCCAAAAGTCTGTTTTTTACATCTGTTTCTCTTTTGCTGTCTCACAAACAGAGTCCAGCAATCCCACTGCTAGGCATACACACCAAGGAAACCAGAATTGAAAGAGACACATGTACCCCAATGTTCTTCACAGCACTGTTTACAATAGCCAGGACATGGAAGCAACCTAGATGTCCATCAGCAGATGAATGGATAAGAAAGCGGTGGTACATATATACAATGGAATATTACTCAGCTATTAAAAAGAATGCATTTGAATCAGTTCTAATGAGGTGGATGAAACTGGAGCCGATTATACAGAGTGAAGTAAGTCAGAAAGAAAACCACCAATACAGTATACTAACGCATATATATGGAATTTAGAAAGATGGGGACATCAAATCTTAAAGGTGAAATCAGAAATCTTATTCAAAACAGCACATTTTATTTTTTTTTAACGGTATGCTTTTTTCTAACCTCTTGAGAATTATAGAATGTCGTTCACCATGCCATTTCTCCTTCTATTGCTTACATTTTTATTGTCAGGTGAACTTGTTTGTCACTAACTAAATCAGTCAAAGCTATGGTTTTTCCAGTAGTCATGTATGGATGTGANAGATGGGGACATCAAATCTTAAAGGTGAAATCAGAAATCTTATTCAAAACAGCACATTTTATTTTTTTTTAACGGGATGCTTTTTTCTAACCTCTTGAGAATTATAGAATGTCGTTCACCATGCCATTTCTCCTTCTATTGCTTACATTTTTATTGTCAGGTGAACTTGTTTGTCACTAACTAAATCAGTCAAAGCTATGGTTTTTCCAGTAGTCATGTATGGATGTGAGAGTTGAACTATAAAGAAAGCTGAGCACTGAAGAATTGATTCTTTTGAACTGTGGTGTTGGNTGGGCTACAGTCCATGGGGTCACAAAAGAGTTGGACACGACTTAGTGACTAAACTACAACAACATTTCATTAACTATTACCTATCTACTAGAAATTGTGTCCATTAGTATTACTGGTACCATTTTTAGTGTGTTTTATTTTTTGCCTTAAGTTACATTTCAATAAACCCAATTCTCATTGTTAGCCCTTCTACCAAAATTTTCTCATCACTTAGAAAACTAAAGTTCATCCTCTCGTAATCTCTTCTACAAAAACTCATAAGAACAATATTCCCTGAGTATAGTTAGAAGCAGCAAAGGATGGACACAGGAGTATCAATGAGTCCCAGTCTGTCTTGCTTTTCCAGTTCAAGTCTAGCTTTTCCTGACTACCAGCCAGGCAGACGAATAGCAAGCCCAGGCCAAAAACACAGAAGCAGAAGCAATGAGGGGCCAATAATCCTCCACTAATGTTGACACTAACCCTCTGCATGGCCCCACATCAGGAGCTGAATGTGGTTGCTTACANGACACAGGAGTATCAATGAGTCCCAGTCTGTCTTGCTTTTCCAGTTCAAGTCTAGCTTTTCCTGACTACCAGCCAGGCAGACGAATAGCAAGCCCAGGCCAAAAATACAGAAGCAGAAGCAATGAGGGGCCAATAATCCTCCACTAATGTTGACACTAACCCTCTGCATGGCCCCACATCAGGAGCTGAATGTGGTTGCTTACACATCCACCACCACATACATTCAGTATCAAAATATATAGATTCTGTCATTGAATTTGCTGATTTTTTTTTCTGTCTTCATCTCCATGACCACTACCTTGCCTTGTTATATATTTCATCAAAAATATTACAACTTCACTACCTCTGGTCTAACTTCTCTTTCTAAAACAAATTTTACACAATTGTTGCAGAGCTCTTTTTTGAATATGAATCTGATAATACCCAAACTTTTCCTCAAAACCCTTCAGTCAGATTCCATGGCCCACTGGAGAAAATAAGTGCATCTTTGAATGACATAAGATTCCCACCATGACTTGGTGTCTCCCCAGCCATATATTCAATGTGTCCTCTCACATCACTAAAACACACACTGCTCCTTTCACCTGGGCTTTTACCTGCCTAAAATGTCATCTCTCTGCCTGGATGTCCTTCTACATTCTCTCCCTTTGCTTACAAATTTCTACTCTTCCTTAACCTTCTCTGTAAACCCCAACTGTGGTGCTAGAGAAGACTTTTGAGAGTCCCGTGGAAAACAAGGATATCAAACCAGTCAATCCTAAAGGAAATCAACCCTGAATACTCATGGGAAGGACTGGTGTTGAAGCTGAAGCTCTGATACTTTGGCCACCTGATGCAAAGAGCAGACTCATTGGAAAAGACCTCAGGGCTGGGAAAGACTGAGGGCAAGAGGAGAAGGGGATGACAGTGGATGAGATGGTTGGATGGCATCACCAACTCAATGGACATGAATCAGAGCAAACTCTGTGAGATAGTGAAGGACAGGGAAGTCTGGCATGCTGCAGTCTGTAGAGTTGCAAAGAGTTGGACACAACTTAGGGACTGAACAACAGCAAATAAACCCCAACACAGCTCTAGAAGCTGCTTTTCCTGTGTCCCACTACAATTGCATCCCAAGTTCCCATTAAAACTGCATGTCTGCATCTACATTAAACTGTGAGAGACAATGTACTTCATTGTTTGAGTCAAGATTTAAAAGGAAATGAAGTATAAGCCTGCAACTTCCCTCCCTGAATTAGAGACAGAAAACCAAGAACCCAGGAGATTTTACAAAGCAGCGGTCTTTGAAGTGAATTTCTGTACCAAAAATAAAGATGAATTTTTTTAAAAATAAAATAAAATTCAAATGAGGGAAAACTCACTAGCTGAGAGCTAAATGATAACTTTTTTTAACTGTATTGCTATTTACTAGCCTAGCTTGTCAAAGTCCCAGAGGCTGTAGAGGTAGTAAACAGGTGTTGCTGTCCTCTCATCTTTTCAAAGAGCACCGGTCTGGTCCTCACCTCATGCAGCTGGATTCCACATAGCAAACCCCATAGGTGGAGCACAGTGCCCACCTACGTGAGCCAATCTACCATCCTATGGTAATATGCTCTTTGCCCGAAACTTTGTACAAAGGAATAGGATTGAGGTTCAGTGACTAAGAAAAAGCTTTGAAGTGCAAGGGATTAAGAATTAATCTTGGTAGCTGCTAGGGGTCACTTGTAAATAGATCTCTGCAACTTGGAAATCATTTTCTGAAATCAGCAGCTGTGTAGCAAATTTGGATTCACCTGGTCCTCATAACACACTCCCTCTGATATGCTTCCATTGACTTCAAGTCTTTCCCTACAACAAGCACATTCAGAGTTCCTAAGTGTTTCATCCCAAGCCCAGGTAGAGATTTCCATGTAAAGCAAATATAACATGATCATAGAAAGAAATCTATCATAGAAATTTGCCAGCTTGAGTGGTTAGAGCAGAAAGAGTTTTAGAAATCCAATACAAAAAAGAGAAAACCCAATAGGACCCAACTATACATTCTGAACACAGGAATGGAAGTGAGGGGTACCTGCAGGGAAATGATGTGAGTTCCCATTCATTCTTTTCAATGACTCAATAGAAGTTAATTGGTTATTTTTTTTTTAATGCAAGTAAATAGACTGATGACTAAACTGAGCACTGAAGAATTGATGCTTTCAAACTGTGGTACTGGAGAAGATTCTTGTGAGTCCCTTGGATAGCCAGGATATCAAACCAGTCAATCCTTAAAGAAAATCAACCCTGAAGCTCCAATACTTTGGCCAACTGATGTAAACAGCCAATTCATTGGAAAAGATCCTGATGCTGGGAAAGATTGAAGGCAGGAGCAGAAGGAGACAACAGAGGATGAGATGGTTGGATGGCATCACCAATTCAATGGACATGAGTTTGAGCAAGCTCCGGGAGATATAAAGACAGGGAAGCTGGTGGTCTGCAGTCCATGGGGTCGCAAAGAATTGGAGAAATGACTGAGAAACTGAACAACAACAAAAGACTGATGACAGCATGCTCTATGAGCCCACAGAAACTGCCATCAGAAATAGTTTACAAGTGGGAGATGGGATCAAAATCATGTGAGGCTCCTATCTGCTCATGAACACATCAAAACTACAACCAGTGCCTGCTTTGGCAGCACATATAGTAAAATTGGAATGATACAGAGATTAACATGGCCCCTGTGCAAGGATGACATGAAAATTCCTGAAGCATTCCATATTTTTAGACAGCCTCTTCAATAAATGATGCTGGGGAAACTGGACAGCTACATGTAAGAGAATGAAACTAGAACACTTGCTAACACCATACACAAAGATAAATTCAAAATGGATTAAAGACCTAAATGTAAGACCAGAAACTAGAAAACTCTTTGAGGAAAACAAAGGCAGAACACTTGATGACATAAATCAAAGCAAGATCCTCTCTGACCCACCTCCTAGAGTAATAGAAATAAAAACAAAAGTAAACAAGTGGGACTTGATTAAATTTAAAAGCTTTTGCATGGTGGAGCAAAGGAAACTACAAGCAAGGTGAAAAGACAACTCTCAGAATAAGAGAAGATAATAGCAAATGAAACAACTGACAAAGGATTAATTTCCAAAATACACAAGTAGCTCATACAACTCAGTACCAGAAAAACAACCAATCAAAAAGTGGGGAAAAGACCTAAACAGACATTTCTCCAAAGAAGACATACAGATGGCTAACAAACACATGAAAAGATGCTCAACATCACTCATTATTAGAGAAAGGCAAATCAAAACTGCAATGAGATATCACCTCACACCTGTCAGAATGGCCATCATCAAAAAGCCTACAAACAGTAAATGCTGGAGAGGGTGTGGAGAGAAGGGAATGCTCCTGCACTATTGGTGGGAATGTAAATTGATACAGCCACTATGGAAGATGGTATGGAGATTCCTTAAAAAACTAGGAATAAAATCACCATATGACCCAGCAATCCCACTGCTAGGCACATACCCTGAGAAAACCAAAATTGAAAAAGACACATGTACCCCATTGTTCATTGCAGCACTATTTACAATAGCTAGAACATGGAAGCAACCTGGATGTCCATCGACAGATGAATGGATAAAGAAGTTGTGGGCCATATACATAACGGAATATTACTCAGCCGTAAAAAGAAACACATTTGAGTCAGTTCTAATGAGGTGGATGAACCTACTAGAGCCTATTATACAGAGTGAGGTAAGTCAGAAAGAGAAAGATAAATATTGTATTTGAAATATCGTATATATGGAATCTAGAAAAATGGTACTGAAGAATTTATTTGCAGGGCAGCAATGGAGAAACAAACACAGAGAATAGATTTATGGACATGGGGAAAGAGGAGGAGAGGGTGAAATATATGGAGAGAGTAACATGGAAACTTACATTACCATATGTAAAATAGATAGCCATTGGGAATTTGCTGTATGGCTCAGGAAACTCAAACAGGGGCTCTGTATCAACCTAGAGGAGTGGGATGGGGTGGGAGATGGGAGGGAGGTTCAAAAAGGAGGGGATATATGTATACCCATGGCTGATTCATGTTGAGGCTTGACAGAAAACAACAAAATTCTGTAAAGCAATTATCCTTCAATTAAAAAATAAATTAAATTTAAAAAAAAACTACACTTAGAATGTCTCTTGCTAAACTCAACCTGGAGACTAGCAGGACAACCAAAGCTATAAAGGAAGATGCATACATTGAGTTTGGTAGGAAGGGAGGAGAAGTGATGTGGTCAGGACACACACCCCACAACCACACCACAACGCGGAAGAGGAGGGGAATAGCACAGGCTCAGGGCTCTCCCTGTGCAGAGCGAGGGGCTCAAGCCACATGCTAGCCATGACATCAGTGGAAAGACAAGCCCCTTTAGCAGGTTTGAAAACCAGTGGGACTTACCAGAGGACTGTAAGAAACTGAGACTCTGCTCTTAAACAGCACACACACATTCATGTTTATGCCCAGTCACAGAGCCAGCAGACTGAAGACCACCTGGGGTTCTTATTGACTTGCCAGGAACACCCTAGGGCAACCCCCAGCCTGTCCCAGACACCCACTCCAGCCCCTCTTGCTCGAGCTCTGCTCCTCACTAAGGCAGAGTTGGCTGTAGTGGCACCAACCCGCCATCCCTGAGGCAGCCTCTAACTAATGCACACATCCGGGGAAAAGTGAAACCAGCACGGAAGTGCAACCGCAGACCCGTAAGCCCCAGTCACACCCAAACCATGGCTTCCTTGCTGGCTCAGCTGGTAAAGAATCCACCTGCAGTGTAGGAGGCCTGGGTTTGAGCCCTCGGTTGGGAAGATCCCCTGGACAAGGGAAAGGCTACCCACTCCAGTATTCTGGCTTGGAGAATGCCATGGACACAACTGAGTGATTTTCACTTTCACACCCCAAACCAAGGCTGAGAATGCCATCACACAACCAACTAGCTGAGGTCTCCTACTCAGGCCCTCCAGCCCCAACCCTGCCCATCATAGGCAGTGACAACCACTGTGCATAGGAGAAGCCCCTATTTACACCAGACTCTGGCTCTAGCCCCACCAACTCCAGCTCTACTTTCCACCGATGCAAGGATGACCCGCCCACACCAGGGGAAGACACGGCCCGTGCTTACCTTCAATGCAACTCCAAAGGCACAGGACACAGGCAAAGTTGACAAGGCCACACCTTCGAGCCAGGACAGGCAACTGTTTCACCTAACTTCACATAGAGAGAGAAAGTTAAACACAATGAGAAGACAAGAGACTATGCTTCAAAGAACAAGAAAAAAATCTTGAGAAAAGCCTTAATGAAACCAAAATAGATAATTTACCAGATAGAGTTCAAAGCAATAGTAATAAGAAAGCTAACTGAACTGGGGGAAAGAGACAAGTTAATATTTCTGATGAATATAAATGCAAACATTCTCAGCACAATATTGGCAAACCAAATTCAACACCATATAGAAGAGATCATACACTGTAATCAGGTGGGATTTATTCAAGAGATGCAAGGATGGTTCAAAATCTGCAAACCAAACAATGTGATAAAAGAAGGAAAGAAATACAATCATCTCAATAGACATAAAAAAGGGCATTTGACAAATTTCAACATCCATCAGTGACAAAAACTCTCACTGAAGTTGATATATAGGAAAATAGAGATAGTGTACAGTGGCAGAAATACTAACTTAAAGATTGGGTTCCGAATTCAAACTTAATCTCACCGAGCTGAAACATAATTAGAATACAAGCTATGTCACAACAACAACTCTACCGATTGAAACAATTAATGAATTTCACTGCTGAACACTTCCAAGTATACCTCCTTTTTACTATATATTTCACACACTCTCCTCTCTTCTCTCAAAATAAATGACCTCATTTTAAAAAATCTTGAGATTACAGCTATTGAGATCTTTTAATTTTCTATGTTGGTATTTTCTATTTAAGTCACCTCCTCCTTGCATCATTGGTGAGGGAAGTGACTCACCCTAGGGTTACGCGGATGGCCATAAGACATCCAACTCTAGACAGATGATATCAGCAACAGTTATTGGTCACGTAAAGGTGTAGTCCAGAGGAGGAGGACACTATGCAGGGCCATAGGGCAGTTTTACTTAAGAACAGGATAGGATGAGCAACCCGGGCTGCGGAAGGCAGGTTTTGTAATATGGAGAAGGAAGGAAACCCCAAGTTTTCCACAAAATGATGTAATTGGTTTGTTTGAAAAATTTGTGGGCTGCCAGGAAAATGAAACCCACTACTCAGAGATAAGCAGGAGCTGCACTTGGTTTCTTTGATACAGATGGTTGTTTGGCTGGAAGGTTTTATCTGCAGAAGCAAAGTAGAGAGGGGAACTTGGATTGGGCAACACAAGTCTCTTCCAACTTTCCGCAGATGTCAAGGTAACACACAATACAAATTTTAGGTCTGATACCAAACTTAAATATATAGTTGTAACTAAAGAAAAAGTTGGCTTAAAGCTCAACATTCAGAAAACTAAGATCATGGCATCTGGTCCCATCACTTCATGGGAAATAGATGGGGAAACAGTGGAAACAGTGTCAGACTTTATTTTGGGGAGCTCCAAAATCTCTGCAGATGGTGATTGCAGCCATGAAATTAAAAGATGCTTACTCCTTGGAAGAAAAGCTACGACCAACCTAGATAGCATATTGAAAAGCAGAGACATTACTTTTCCGACTAAGGTCCTTCTAGTCAAGGCTATGGTTTTTCCAGTAGTCATGTATGGATGTGAGAGTTGGACTGTAAAGAAGGCTGAGCACCAAAGAACTGATGCTTTTGAACTGTGGTGTTGGAGAAGACTATTGAGAGTCCCTTGGACTGCAAGGAGATCCAACCAGTCCATTCTGAAGGAGATCGGCCCTGGGATTTCTTTGGAAGGAATGATGCTGAAGCTGAAACTCCAGTACTTTGGCCACCTCATGTGAAGAGTTGACTCATTGGAAAAGACTCTGATGCTGGGAGGGCCTGGGGGCAGGAGGAGAAGGGGACGACAAAGGATGAGATGGCTGGATGGCATCACTGACTCAATGGACGTGAATCTGAGTGAACTCCGGGAGTTGGTGATAGACAGGGAGGCCTGGCGTGCTGCGTTTCATGGGGTTGCAAAGAGTCAGACACGACTGAGCGACTGAACTGAACTAAACCGAAAGAACACAAATTCTACAAATTCACCAGGCATAATTTTAGTCTCTATCACCTGTGATTTTTCTTAGCTATTCTCTCTCCTGAAGGAAAACTACATCCTCTGATCAATTGTACCTACAGCAATAGGGGAATTATTGTTCCTTTACATCCCTGACAGAGACTCAGTCTTATCACTGTCCCTCTGTACCCAAGAAAGCAGCTACTGTTTTGTTAAGTCAGCATGTCAACCCTATCATGTAGCTAACGACTCTTATCCCATAGGTGTAATTTGTTTACAACACTAATGAAGGTATACCCATGGTTTCAGTATAGTTCTGGGGATGTTCCAAATGGAACATCATCAGTTACCATTTCATTCTTATTGCAAGATTTTGAAGCACTTAAGCCTCATGCTTCTTGAAAATTATTCTGAGAAATAATTTGCCCTTTGATAAAAGGAAATGTATGCTTGTGAACTGTGGTGTTGGAGAAGACTCTTGAGAGTCCCTTGGAATGCATGAAGATCAAACCAGTCAAACCTAAAGAAAATCAGTCCTGAATATTAACTGAAGGGACTAATGCTGAAGCTGAAGCTCCAATACTTTGGCTAGCTGATGAGAAGAACTACTCACTGGAAAAGACCCTGATGCTGGAAAAGATTGAAGGCAAGGGGAGAAGAGGACAACAGAGTATGAGATGGCTGGATGGCATCACCAACTCAATGGACATGAATTTGAGCAGGCTCCAGGAGTTGGTTATGGACAGGGAAGCCTGGCATGCTGCAGTCCATGGGGTCACAAAGAGTTGGACATGACTAGCGACTGAACTGACTGACAAGGGAAAAGAGGACCAACACTACCTCTGTGATGACTATGTTGAGAAGATGCTTGAAATTCCATGAAATACACTGAACAGATAAGAATAATTTATCTGTAACCACTAGATAAGTGAATATGACTGAAAGGTTTCTTCATCCAGATTAAACATGCCCCCAGAATATTACTCACATTGTTCTTTTTCATGATACAAAAGTAAGTAATCCCTCCCAAATGATCACAAATTCTTAATTTTTAAATATCTGAATTGATATTTCACTCTATTTTGGAACTTTTTAAAAATCCTATAAAAAAGGGCCTGGTTAATAAATGTCCCATAACCTAAGGGACTTCAACATGGAATCTTTCTCAAGTATTGTTAATAATAGAAACAAAGCTACATTTCTTTACTCAAAATGTAGCTTTATATAGAGGGGCTATCTAGGGACACAAGATTTTAGAAGAGTACAAGCACACGAAACGTCATCCATTCTCGCTTTAAATACCAAAATGCCAAAATCATTCAACTCTAGGAATGCTATCAAAAGTCAGAATCTTCAAGTAAATGAGCTGGATGCCTGTTAAGGAGTATGAGGGAAGGAAATGAACACAAAAGGAACTATAATCAGGAGTCACCTGGCTGAACACAACTAATACCAGCTTTCAGGGTCAAATATTATTTACAGCAAGGCGCACCTGCTCTACAAGCAAAAGCCTGTGATGGTTTTCATACCTCCCAGGTTGGGTCATGCCAACATATCAAAACAGATCTTAGTCTCCATTCCCTTAAAAAAATGAATTTCCAAACACTTGTGCTTCATCTGTGCTTCTTGACTTTCTTCCCTCCTGAAATTTCACTTGTTAAAGTCTGAAAGGTAATTTAATGTTGTGTAACTTTTGATTTATGGTTCTCCCCTCCTTCCCTGACACACAACTAGTACTTCCCATTTATTTCTACCACAAAATAAATCATACGGAATTCCAAGAGAACTCTATCCACAGGTGGTCATTTTTAAAATCTCTGATTGGTTTCTACTGAGAAGTAAGACAAAACGTCTAAACACAGTCAAGTCTTGTAGGGATGAGAAACAACTGATAGCAAACTCACAGGCCAATAGTCAAATGATTTCTATAACTAGGCAAAGTTGGTATAGAAAAGTTTGTTTCGGGTAGCCTTTGGTCCTTTCTTGTTTTCTTTGTCACCTCCTCTACTCCTGACTCCCTGGCCATCATTTTCCATAAAATGGGATAATTTTCATAAGAATACCTAGCGTGTGGTTGGATTATAACACTCAATAACCATCCTCTTTGCTTTGCCATGTACATACATATAAGATGAAATCTAATAAATTTATTTACATCAAGATATCAATGACTTAAAAGCTCTGTCTTTGTAGCAGATGTGTTCTGTTCTAAGTCTGCCATGTACCTCTTCTCCCTCTTACAGCAGTTAAATGTCTACTGACTTCAGAAAATTTCCCTTGCTCTTCTTCATATGTTCTTGGTAAGGCTGCCAACCATAGCACATCATCCTTGCTAGGCACTAGGGGGCCAGTGGTCTATGGTAAGTTAACTGGATTCTGCCTCCCTGATATCAGTCTAGAGCAGAGATTCTGAAGGGCAGAAAATCAGTTGGCACCAAATTACTCATTGCTAGAAGCCGAAGAGAAATTCCACAGTTTCTGCAGTTGACATCAGCCGTCCTAGCTCTCTGCCTTTTCTGAGCAAGGGTTGTTCACCTGTCTTCTATTCACTTCAGTTTCCTCACAACATCATGTCTTTTGCTTCCTTCAGTTTCCAAGCATACGCCCAAAGACACTTTACCTAACGCTCCTTTCCCCAGATGAGGAAGTGGAGAAGAGCTTGCCTTTCTCAAGAGAGATCTAAAAGTCAAGATAACCATTCATCATCAAGGGTCAGAAAGAGATAAAAGTGGACAGAATTTTGGGTGGAGGAGTGAAGTTCACACTCCTTGACTGATCCTGTATCCCTGACTTTTTGTGTTTATATGTGAACCGCATTAAAAATTTGCAAAGATTTTGCAATGTATGTACCTCTGTAGTCTTCAAACCGTTCCTTTCATTTAGGGGCTCTGCATTTCCCCTGGGGCCTCAGAGTCTCGGCTGAGTCTTCTGCTTCCAGTCAGCTAACGAGGCAAAGAGAGAGAAGGTGAAGGATCACATGTGATGAAAAGACAATCCTGGGAGTGGCAAACACCGTTTCCACACACATTCTGTTGGAAAGAATTAGTTACATGGTCCTACCTATGTGCACTCAGATTGGGAAGGTAGCTGAGATGTGTGTTCAGGAGGAAAAAGAAGCTTATGAGTTTGAAGCTAGCTATTTGCCACCACTTCACCCATTTCATAGTCTAGCAATATGATATAAGCATTATGCTTGTAAAAGCTATAGTTTGTGGTTAAACAATACTTCAGTTCTTTAAAAATTTTCATCAACAGATAAAATATAAAATTTCTATGGCAGAGAATTTTAGAAGTTGCTTAGTTTCCTTTGGCTCCTCATTCCTCTCTCCACGCTTATAGCCTTTTGATTGTTTTGATTATGATTCAGCTACCATATTCATGGCCCTCATTGGAGAAAAAAATAAGCTGTTTCTTATGCATTGCCCAGGTGGACAGATATGACAAGTAAAAATAAGTAAAGGAGTAAGTAAATATGTGTTATCTCAACAAGTTCCTGTAAAGGTTCCCTTTGGCCATCAGTATCTACAACCTACCTCTGTGACTCTGGAATAAAGCCTTAAAAAAAAAATCTCCAGTCCATGTCCACACACATGTCCATGCTGCTGCTAACTTTTCTTCCAAGGAGTAAGCGTCTTTTAATTTCATGGCTGCAGTCACCATCTGCAGTGACTTTGGAGCCCAGAAAAATAAAATCTGACACCGTTTCCACTGTTTCCCCGTCTATTTCCCATGAAGTGATGGGACTGGATGCCATGATCTTCGTTTTCTGAATGTTGAGCTTTAAGCCAACTTTTTCACTCTCCTCTTTCACTTTCATCAAGAGGCTCTTTAGTTCCTCTTCACTTTCTGCCATAAGTGTGGTGTCATGTGCATATCTGAGGTTATTGATATTTCTCCCAGCAATCTGGATTCCAGCTTGTGTTTCTTCCAGTCCAGCGTTTCTCATGATGTATTCTGCATAGAAGTTAAATAAGCAGGGTGACAATATACAGCCTTGACGTACTCCTTTTCCTATTTGGAACCAGTCTGTACAAGTACCAAATACAACCTCTCCCATCCTCTCAGACACAAGAAGGAGGTAAGAAAGAACACAGACATTTGGATTTCTTAACACTATTGGAGAAGAGGTACTAGGTAGCAGTGACCAGAGATAAGACTAAATAGTCTTTTTTTTTAAGAGGGACTAAGACAGATATGAATCTGTAGGGCATTATAAGCCAAAATAAGGAGTTTGGTCTTTAACCTGAATTCACTTAAGAGTTTCATGTTTCAAAAAATGCATGAAGATAATTCCATTTTTAAAGATTACTGTGATTTTTCTTTCTTAGATTCTAAAAATGGAATTGC